>JAODLD010000047.1:6542766-6555080 GCA_026781065.1 Mormyrops boulengeri | reverse complement strand
TTTTGTCTCTGTTGTGAAGAACTACTTGGGTAATCACAGAGCAGACAATTATGAAGAATTGGTGCAAGATATGCTTCAGAAATTTTGGAGTTAATATGAGGATAAAGATACACTATCTCCATAGCCATTTAAACAGATTTCCAGATAACCTTGGAGACTTCAGCGAGGAACAAGGCAAGAGGCTCCACCAGGATATGAAGGTGATGGAGGAGAGATATCAAGGCAGATGGGACATACAAATGATGGACGTGTCCAACGTGATTGTCCTGATGACACACATAAAAGGAAATCACATAAACAGCGTTTTTTGAAGCATTGACATTAATAACAATCAATAACTAATTAATATTGTATAAATTAATCAAATCATACATAACTTTTTCCGGTCACTGTTAGATATTTTTAATTTCTTGTATGATGTTAGACTGTTTACTTACTAGTTGTAACTAAAATAAAAATATTCTTGCAATTCTGAATGCTTTTCAAATGTGTTGCATTAATTAATTAATTAACTATTAAATATCTCAGAAACTAGAGCCAATCTGGCAAAACCGAAGTTATATTCTTAATCTGCACCATAAACTTCATATAAAACCGCTCAGACATCGTTGGCAACAAAATCACTGTGTACCAGTGTAATATATAGAATATGTTGTCTTTTCCTTCAGGTAATCCATTAGTGCTGATCACCAGTATTTCCTTGCATTTCGACCAATCAGATGGTGGTGACATAACCAGCAGGGCCATGCCAGGGTGTAATTATAGCAGAACACAACTTCCTGGAGTTAAAGAAGGAAATCGGGGGGGGGGGGTTGCAAAACAAGAGAAACAAAGCAAAATGTGAAATGTATGCAGTTGATTCCTGTTCACCACAATCTGTACAGAGAGACATACTGTAGTGACAGGACAGGCAGCCAATTACGCCCCCCCCCCCGAGGGCAGTCCATTACATAGCACTTTGCAACAACAAATCTGCTTTATTTGTGTGCCCTGTTTTTCACGAAAGTGACAAAAAGTCTCTTTATTCAATCTTCTTTGCTGATATTATTCATTTGAAATTCACTCTAAAATAATGGTAATAAATTTTATCAGGTTGGAGGAAGCTAAATTGGAGTTTTTTGCCAAAGGCCCCACAGTCCCTCAAATCTCCTGTCAACACACTAGGTAAATAAACGTGTTTCCTATAAAAAGAAAATGAAGAGCATAACAATTTAATGTCAGTGGGATTTCCTTTTAAGTGAGTCATGTTATCCGTTTTTTTCTCTAGATTTAGGTGCATTGTAACATTCCATTGAAGGCTCACCTTCTTGGTAGACACTTAGTTTTCTTTAGATGAAACCTACGCTGTTATGGGGACGCAGTCCTTTCATTTTGTAGTCCTTTTCAGACACTTAATCATGAGTTCCAAAAAACATTTGCAGTGAGGTTACTTCCAGTAACGAAGCAGCGTGTGGATCGGCAGGCTGAGTCTCTGTGCCTGCGATCGGAAGGTTGCTGGTTTGAGCCCAACCTCAGCAGAATAGCCAGATGTCTGTGGCTCCTTGAGCGAGGCCCTTAACCCCCAGCTCCATGGGTGCTGCTGCAGGTATCTACCCTTCACAGCCAGCTTACTCTTCCCTACAAAGAGCAAGTTGGGGGCAACATAAAGAGAATTTCCCCACAGGGATCAATAAAGCATCGTTATTATAAAAAGAAGTCATGTATATAGGTAACAAGGGACAAGACTAGAACTCTAGATAATATTATCCTAATGAACTCAATAGAACATCGATGACCTACTGCCAAACTCCACACCAGACCACTTGATTGAGTTTTATTTACCCCTCCCCACCTCCAGTCTTTTCTTTTGGATGCAGTGGACCTTGGATTTGTGCTGCTGATAGAATTTGGCCCTTCGGGGAAAATAGTTGGGGATCACTGCAACAGACGTTTGCAAAATCATGTTTGTGAAAATAACTATTGGTGTCTCTCTGAACACTCCTTGCTTATTTTTGAGGATGCGAATGTGTATATGTTCTTGAGAGACTGGGTACTCTGGGGAATATGGCCCTCAGTGTTCTTCTTGGATGTGTTCTATGCCTGGTTTTGCGCAGAGCCTTCATTCCTCATGGTCCAGTCTTCCTTAGGTATACGGCCTTGTTTTCGGCTTTACCCATTTCAGTCTGGTGCTTGAGGCCTTTCAGCCTCCTTAGCGACCTGCCTCGCAGTCGGTGGTTCCAGCCCTGCCAGCTCTGTGTACCTGGACGTTTGCCTGCTGAACATAGAGAAGGACTGGCAGGCAGAGAATTTGGCCATGTGGGTGTGTGTAGGTTGGGGTAGGACCTTTTGTCAGTATCAGTCTACCTTGCTATGTACCTTGTAAATATATTCTTTAACTCTGTCCTGCTGCTGTGACACTAGTCTGTTAACATTTATGTTTTGCTATAAGTATGTGCTCTAGGTTTGTACCACAGTTCAAATGCGTAGTCTAATCAAATTGGTGTCTCTAAGCTGCAATTGCTTTCTGTTTGTATCCCAGCTTTTCACCTGATGCATCCTGCCATGTTTCCTGTGCTTCTTGGCATAGGATCCAGGCCTCTTATGACCCTGCACTAGATGATGACCTACGAAGTATAGGTATTAATGTGATAAACCTATAGGAATATATCTACACGTTTGTGAGCACTATTCTGATTCGGTTATACTTTCTATGAATGCCACATGTAGGAGAATTATGAACACATGGATATAAACATTTATAAAAAGGCAGAGCATAGTCATGTTTATTATGCATTATGATTTATGAAGCTCTCATCTTTAATGCAGTACCGATACCTTCATAATGCATTACATAGCATCCTTAATTCTTATACTGAGCATTATAATGCATTATGAAGGTATCTGTATTACATTATAGATGACAGCTATGTTTGAGCTTATGAATATTATAATCAACACTATAATGCCTTATGACTAACCACTTGAAGTAGAAGATGCTGTAATGCTTAATGAATTCTTATACCAACCATTATGATGCATTATGAAGGTATCTATAGCGCATTATAGATGAGAGCTTCAAGTAAAGTGTTACCTCTGATCCTTTAACAGTCATGGTTGTATACAACTTTCAATGCCAGTGAACTTGTTTGTAGTTGCCATTATTCTTTCTTTAATCATGTGTTTTTCAGTTTTGCAACTCTGGGCACAACTCTTTCTTTACCAACCAGTTCAAGCTCATAAACTGGTTGTGGGTTATTGATGAACAGAAAAGCCAATCGTTGCCGTAGACTGTCAATCTGATTTGAGTCTACCCTGTGACTAGGCCTCTGCTGGTCCCTGACCTTCCTGTTTTGGAGTCACCCTAGTGAGGATTTTGCCTATGTCCTTCAGTCTTCATCCCGCCAAAAGCTTGCTATCCTTCCTAGTCCTTCATTTGCAGACTGAAGCATGTTTACCCCAGTGAAATGCCTGTATATTTAGCTTATCCTGTTTGCCCTCTACCCTGATGAGCTGATGAAAATAATTTCCGTGCTGTCATCAGCTGCTTCACAGTAGGGCTGGTGTTGCCTGGGTGATGTGCTGGATCTGTGCCAGATATAAAAATGTTTGCCATTATCTGTTGCATAAAAAAATCCATCCATCTATCCATTTCCTGCTCCATAACCGGGGTCGGATCGTGGGATGCCCAGATCTCCCTCTCCCCAGCCACCTCCTCCAGCACCATCCGGGGGAATACCAAGGCGTTCCCAGGCCAGCCGAGAGATGTAATCTCCCCAGCGTGCCCTGGGACTTCCCTGGGGACTCCTCCCAGTTGGATATGCCCGAAACACCTCCCCAGGGAGGAGTCCAGGAGGCATCCTATATAGATACCTGAACCACCTCAACTGGCTCCTTTTGATGTGGAGGAGCAGCGGCTCCACTTTGAGCTTCCTCACCCTCTCTAAGGCTGAGCCCAGACACCCTACGAAGGAAATTCATTTCTGCCACTTGTATCCATGATCACATTCTTTCGGTCACTACCCAGAGCTCATGACCATAGGTGAGGGTTGGAGCGTAGATCCACTTATAAATTGATAGCTTTGTCTTCTGGCTCAGCTCTCGCTTTACCACAGTGTTTGGTCTATTCCTGTTCTCATAGTACAGCAGACAATGGAGTTTATGCAGTACTGCCTTGGGGCACCTATAGCAGAAGTGCTTCCACTCAAAAGGGCCTCAAAGTTTAAGCATTCAGTAAACATTCTAATGCTTTTTTCCTTCACAATAAATATCAGGATTTGTTATTTGTAAGTTTCAGTACTTAGATTTTGAACAAAATTCATTGAATGCAAGATAATTGGGGATATACGCATATTTTACACGGTATTAGTGTCATTTTTGTTACAATTATTCCAAGTTATAGGTCACTTTATTAAAAACTTTTAGCCACCTGCCTTCAGAGGCAAATACTGAACGCTGATTATTTAAATACGGAAAGATTTTGTTTCCCTACTTTTGCATGTCTTAATTAGCATATTGCTTATCACCATGGAAACCAGCAGAAGTGCAAATTAGGGAACTGACCTTTTCTCCATTTAATCAAATATGGAAAGACGAAGATTACATTGCGCAATACAGAGATAGTAATGCCGAATCACGGTAAGGCTCCAGCTCACTAAAACCATGTAATATCGCTCACAAAAGTATCAGTGATATGTATAATTACACGTTATCCTCAGTTTTATGTAGCTATTGAATAGAATGTTAACAATGTAGGGACATGTCACTTGTTACTTTACAGCGCTGACAGACTACCTGTGGGAGGGGCGGTCTTCCTCTCGCTATAGGTTACCCTCAGTCAGTGAGTGACTCGATTTTCACATGTGTATTGTGAACAATTCGGTACACCCATGAAAGGCCCGCGATCTAGACTATAGCAGACTTTCAAGTAAGTAAAACTTTTTCTTTTTCAATAATATATATATATAATAAAGTCAAAATAATCTGATCTGCATATTATCAAGCATTTCAATTTTCCCGGTCCTTTTCCTATGTTATAATCAATAATCACGTTAATATTCTGCTTCCCCGCTCTCCTGTCAGTTCACAGCAAGCCGTGTGAGCCGAAGATACAGTAATCCTCCACAATGGATAAATTTAGAATAATGTTTCAGTTTTTGCAATCCAATCAAGAATCCTTCATGAATGGTATATGTGGCATTATGGTGCTTGCCAGTGCGCAGCTCTACTCAGCCTTTGAATTCAATTGCCCCTGTTTACCAGAATACAACTTTGCGTACGGAATCGGAATACTGGTTGTTCCGCCGATTTGGTTTTTCTTGCTTGGGTTTGTACTAAATAATAACGTGTCCATGCTGGCGGAGGAGTGGCGGCGACCGATGGGAAAACGGAGAAAAGACCCCACGGTACTGCGCTACATGTTCTGCTCCATCACGCAGCGGTCTTTGATAGCGCCCGCAGTCTGGATATCTGTGACGCTGATGGACGGGAAAAGTTTCCTGTGTGCCTTCAGCATCAACTTGGACGTGCAGAAGTTTGGAAATAAGAGCGACCACGGGCTTTCGGATGATGCGCTCGAAAGGTTACTTGCTAAGATTCCCTGCAAACACATCTTTGATGGGGATGCAGTGGTATCGCGGGAGGCGGCTTCCAGGTATATTCGATGTATATCACAGGTAAGATAGTCTGTTACATGTAAGCCTGCAAAGAAAATGCATAAATAAGAAGTGATGCAAAAAAATTGAAATTACTCAAGCACGCTTCGCAGAGTGATTTACAGGGGGTCTGTGATCTTTCCATGGCTTGTGGGAACTAGATCATTTCCATACTGTACTTATCTTGCAGGCTTTTGGCTGGGCGTTTCTGCTAATAATGACTTTGATGGCATTCTTGGTGAGGGCGATAAGACCTTGTTTCACACAAGCCGCTTTTCTTAAAACCAAATACTGGTCGCACTACATCGACATCGAGCGCAAGCTGTTTGACGAGACGTGCACGGAACACGCCAAGGCGTTCGCCAAGGTCTGCATACAGCAGTACTTCGAGAGCGTCAGCGGCGAGATGCACACCTTCCACGGACACCCTCCAGACCAAGACGAGGTGGACAAGCCGAAGAGCGACGAGGACAAACTTTTGGGCATCCGAGTCGAGGGCGACATGAACCAAGTCCTCTGGAACTGGCACACCTGCAAACCATCGCTCAACCTGAAAAAGGACCCGCCTCGGTATGAAGAAGCCAACGGACACTTAGATACTTTAGTGAACGGTCATACACACCAACCTGAAAGCCAATCAAAGAAGGAGTGGGTGACCTACTATAGTAATATTTGAACAACTTAACAAAAAAACATCCAAATATATAAAAATCCATGACAGAAGAAAATGTTTATTTTGCGGATCTGTGAAAAAGTCTTAGGCTGTCAAGAGAAATGTTTAAAGCTATTTATCTAGGTACTAAGTGCACTTTTGCTCAGAACAAAAGAACGCAATTTAACCTTAGAACATATGCAAATCACGAGTAACACAATAAAAACTAGCAAGAATTTCTTCTGTTCTCCAAAAAGTTACTGATATCTTGTTGGATGACTAGATGAACGCCGCTTCAGCTCCAGAACCTCTCCTCAGGGGCACCTCAGTGATTCCATGTTTTCATTGCTTTTCACCAACATCTTATTTAATTCATTTGTTTAATCAGTTAAGAAAAGTCAATGAGGTATCGATTAGCCTTCCGAGGTATGCTAGTCGTTTAGTCGAAAAACACGTGGGTGTGTGGATGGTTGTTGCAAATACTGGAGTGATATTAGCAGACATTCTGAATTGGCTAAGCTGACACACTTTGACAGTCATAACATCATAGTTTTACACCAACATGAAGATCATTTAAATATCATTTTCTTTGGCTGCCTAAGACTTTTGCATAGTACTATATATGTAAGATATATTTTGTCATTGAAATATGTGGATTATTTTTGTTACTTTAATTAAGACACAAAACTAATGTATTATTAAATAAAAATACCGAAGCCTCAAGTGGTTTGTGTCTTTGTAGATGATTTCATTTGCCAGTTCAGTTTGACCATTTAGACGCAGGTTTAAGTTACTTCAAGATCTGACTGTGATCTTTAATCCTGTTAGAAGTGTTAAACCTAAAATTCTTCTTTGTTTGGCATTTTATGAATATTACTAATACGGTGCAAACAATGAGGGATATTTTAGGAAAGAGTGAAACTAAGATCTAACTTGTCTCATATATATATAATGAACAACAAGATGTTTGTTTTTTGGTGACATGTAAAGAGAATGCAAATACAAGCAACAGATTCAAACATCTGAGAGCTGGAAAATGTCAGGTCATCGTTTGCATTTTGTTTTCATTGTTTGTAATTCTGGCACATATGCAAATGTGCCAATAACAAAGTAATTTTTAAAATTCAATGATAGTCCATAAGGGCAGGGTCCTCAGCTTATAGTGTTGAATGTGTTCATTACTTTTTTATATTTTGTGCTAGTTCTGGTAACACTGCTGAAAGCCTTGATATCGTTTGAACCTGTCCCCTGCACTGTAAATCTGTATGTGATCAGATCTGACGTTATTTTAATTTTTAAAACTCATTTCCGAGCCCCAAAAGCAGATATGCTCTTGACTTATTTAATGTGGATGCTGGAATCCACAGGAACACTCACATCACCTCCAGGTCACCTGACCTGGTTGTCCTCATGGTCCATCTCATCCCTAACCGTGAAGCTTGTGTGGAAGCTGATGCCACAATTTCCTTTAAAGTGCTGACTGGCCATTTAATGTTTTATGGGGTGAGTTTCCCGACAACTTCTTAATGCGACATCATTTTTAAGTTCTATCGTTTAACATAGAACTTCCAAACGGGAAACTTATCCACGGCACCCATCACCCGGACTGGGGGGGGGGGGCAGTGTATGCATCCCATTTCTTGCTTGCAGATTCCTCATCAAGTCGCTGTGTTATAATGATGCTATATACTGCATATTCTGTTATTCACAGCTGTAGGGGAACATGTGACCCACGTCCTTGTTAATAATATCTTCATATAATATGACATATCTCACTGAATTATTAATATTTTCCCCCACAGAGATATTACTCATGCAAAACGAAATACCAGCAGGTGTTAATTATCTATTAAAGGTATATTCCAAGATATCATGTTTTTACAGCTCAGGTAAAGTATCAACATACTTATAATCTCCCAGTAAGATGATGTATTCTGAAGTGGTGAAACATTATTCCGAGTTTTACTATTAATTATTGTTTGTTCCCTGTTATTTATGAAAGACCTGAAGTAAATAACACATTAATATGATATTTGAGATGACTTCAGTCATAATCACACTCCATGTGGGTTCTACACTCAATTTTAAGTTGAGAAAAAGTTGTGTATGACCTTTAGATCTTGAAAGAGTTTATTTATCTTATTGAAAACTGAGGCATTATAGTTGATATGAATGCCTAGCTTGGGGTATTTACATTTACATTTACAGCATTTAGCAGACGCTCTTTTCCAGAGCGACTTACAACCAGTGCTTTGTAGTCTGTGACTGTTCTTCAGTTTATAAGCTAGACCTAAAATCAAGATTAAATTACCGCTAAGAACGCCGTATAAAAAAGTTGTTAGGAAAAAGGGTGCACGGGAAAAGATTGTTAGTGGATTTTTTTTTAATGGAGAGAGTGGACAGTAAGTGACAGTAAGTGGACAGAGAAGTGACACGATTCTTGATCAATGCTGCCAAGTAAGGAGGAGCTGTTCCATTCTTGGCTTTAAAGGCAAGTGTTAGGGATCCGAACCTGACGCGGGCAGCCATAGGGAGCCAGCGCAGGTTCCGGAGAAGAGGTGTGGTGTGGGAGAATTTAGGAACATTAAAGGTGAGTCTCGCAGCTGCATTCTGGATCAGCTGAAGTTACCTTGTTGCCTTCAATGAAAGACCAGCCATAAGGGAGCTGCAGGAGTCCAACTTGGAGATGACCAAGGATTGGACGAGTAGCTGAGTAGCATCTGTCTTGAGAAAGGGAGGAATCCTTCTAATGTTGTAGAGCAGGTATCTGCAGGGCCTGGATATGTATTATTATTATTATTATTATTATTACTACGACCATTACTATTACTACTACTGAGTAGAGGTACCCTGAGTAAGGTGCCGCCCTCAAGCACTGCTCCCCAGGCACTGAATTAGCTGCCCCATGCTATGTCATGATGTCACATAGATGACATAGCATCATGATGTCACATATGGGTTAAATGCATGTTGTGCTGTGGTGTATCAGCACTGATCACCTAAATAAATAAATACTTAAATATGGGTGATCTGAATAATAAGGTACCCCGTTTGACAAATAGTACAGGTAGTCTGTGGCTCTGTGAGTTAGGTATCTATACCCGGGGACAACAGAATAGTGGTATCACCATTGGCCCCTTGAACAAGGACCTTACATCCATTGGTCTCTGGTTGGCCCTGTTCTCTGGCTCCAAAATTGCTCTCAACAGTATATATGGGAGTCTGTCATAGAGAGCTAGATGGGGTATGTGAAAGCCTAAGAATATTCAATCTACGAACAGCATGTAAAAAGAAGCTTTGATGTAAATGTGGATCGCAACAAAGCATTGACTTCCACACTTCGGTCACTAGGGGGTGCATTTGCTTGAGAAAATTATTTTGCTTGTTTTCCAGGACAGCGTCAAATAAACACGACATTAGTTTTAAAAGGTAACCTAAGCGTTCAAAGAGTGCAAGTAATATCATTAATTAAAAAGACTCAAAAAACCTCAAAGAATAGTTTAAAAGATAGCAACGCAGTCAACACGAATTATTATAGGTAACGTACAGTCCAGCCACACTGTAGTTCTTTCGGTCATGTTAGTGCTGGTGGGACATGATACTCTAAAAGTCAACGGTCA
The DNA here is from genome assembly GCA_026781065.1 of Mormyrops boulengeri. Classification (NCBI taxonomy): domain Eukaryota; kingdom Metazoa; phylum Chordata; class Actinopteri; order Osteoglossiformes; family Mormyridae; genus Mormyrops; species Mormyrops boulengeri. Next base: position 6,545,178 of record JAODLD010000047.1, on the reverse strand, counting down.
TCTTGAAGAATATAGTCATGTTGAAATTAGGTCATTATATTTTATTGCTTTAATTGTAGTACGCAGGATTATGGTCAGTATAAAACATTGAGTTATTTTTTATTTCCAATCTGCTTACTTAGTGTTGTGTTGCACAGAAGATAAAGAATAGACGGAATCACACAAAAGTGCCCTGACTCTGGTGTCTGGGAAACACATTCAGTGGAAAGCCAGCAGCTGCTGTATGTGAGGCTGGCAGGTTTTCTTCTGTGGGGGTGGTGGACGTCTTTGTCTCAAGCCTTGGTTCTCCATCTCAGCTTGTGCTCCTTTATGGACCGTAAAACTCATACGCCATTGAGATCGTCGTGACCCAGTCGTGAAAAAGATTCCTGTCACGACCGACCCGTGGCTGCCCCGTCATTCATTCCCACCAGAGACGCTCGCCGTTCTCGGGAAGCCGGCCCTCCCTCCTTCTTGTTTTGTGTGTCGGGGTAGTGATGCACGCAGGGTGGGCCTTACGCACTTGTGACAGCTGCAGAGACGCCAGCACACGCAAACACACACACACACACACACACACACACACATACACATTCCGTTTGCGGAAACCTTAGCAAAGCCCGCCTGCCTGCCCCTGCTGTCACTGCCGGGAGGGGTATGAGAGTGCGGGAGGGGGGGTGTGAGAGAGAGAGAGAGGAAGAAAGGAGAAGGGGAGGGAGGGGAAAGGAGAGCCGTGATGCAGACGGCAAATCACATGAGCTGGGATCTGTTTACAAACTGAACAGCACTCCGCTCCATGATGAGGAACCTTGGCTGAAGAGCTGCCGATCCAGCGGAGGCGTCCGTTACAGGAGCTGGGCGGACGCTGGGCATTTTTTCGCTGGTTCTCTCCATTCTGCCGTGTTTACCCCACAATTTCGGAGCAGAAGGAGCAGATGGTGATTACAGCGGAGGGGAAAAACATCCAATTAAATGCCAGTCACAGCCTGAGGACTAATCTCAGTGATATGAATTAACAGGAATCTGATATCGTATAATCTTTTGTTTTGCTGTTTGGGAAAGAAACACCTGTTTTTCGGCAAGCGAGGAATGCACGTGTGAAAATACAGATAAGACGAAGATCTGAAAGCAGCTGGAGGAGGTGCTCAAGGGTGAGGCTTGTAAAAATATTTTAATGGAAGACAAAGCAGTCACTATATCTGCGGTGTTGTTTAAGAAGCTCGTTAAACCAGGAATGCTTTCAATTTCCCTTATGATTGTAAATACCGGAGCCGGAATGATCATTGTCTGTATCTAAAAGGACAGAGTTTTTTAAATGCTTAAATGCAAATGTCCCGTGAACTTTAAACCTGTGAGCGTATGTTCCTGTCGGTGAGCATTTGTGAGACCCTCCTGCTCCATCCTCGTTCTTCTCCCTTTATTGGCCAAGAAGATAAACAAAGGAAGCAAAACACCATTTTGATGACAGCTCCCCTGTTAGATGCATCAGATCGTCCTCGTAACTTCTTTTGTTTAAATTAAAAACGAGCAGCTTCCTTCATCCTGTGACATGTCATGCAGCTGCGGGAATTGGAGAAGCTCTAAATAATGTACTTTTATTTTATTTATTTTTTTTCGATCGTCAGCCTTATAGGGAATAACCAAGTTCAGAGCTGCGGCGCATGAGGTGTTAACCGCAAAACTCCGGGATTGGCTGCTCTCCGTCATCGACAGTGGGCAGTCCGGACGGAGCCCAGAAAGCCGTCTAGCAGCCACTGCCGAGAGCCGCCCGCTGGCTCAGCCTCCGCTCCAGCCCAGTCCTCCCCCCCCCGCCCCGATCCGTCCCGATCCGTCCCTCGGGAGACGGTCACTGGTCTTCTGCTGAATTTACTGTTGCTTTGGAGTCAGATTTCATGCACCCGCTCCAGTGGTGTAATGGTGAGTAAAATAAATAAATAAATCAGACACAGCGGACCGACAACAAGCCAGAAGAGCCTATTCGGGTTGGTTTGCGCCTCTGCTGTTGTGCTGAAAAGAGCGTCTGATTTCTGCTGGTTACTAATAACGAGTGATTCACTGGCATCCTCCTATCATAATGCGCCCGCCCCCACGCTCTGCTCCCAGGAATATGCCCCCTTGGCAACAGACGGCACCGACACGATCGTTTCAAATTAGGTTACAGGGGATCGCAGGGCTTTTTCATGTTAAGAAGTTCGCATTGTGCGGCTGGAGAGCGCCGCCCGGACCTGCAGAAGGGCAACCCCTCTCGCCATTGTCTACGCCAATGGCGCATCCTCTCCGGAGCGGCAGCGTTAAATTGAGCAGCGAGGTCAGGGGGAGGCCCCCCCCCCCCCCCCCCCCCCCCCCAACCCCCCCCCCCCCCGGGCCCCAAGGGGCGGGCGCCGGGGCGCCCAAGGGGCAGTGTGGGGGGACACCCGGGGGTTTTTTTTGTGC
>JAODLD010000047.1:6510370-6538104 GCA_026781065.1 Mormyrops boulengeri | reverse complement strand
GTATAAAGAGTCACAGTCACAGAGACTCAACTGGTTGGTTGAAACAAAATCTTGGTCTGGATTTGTACTCTCTGGACTTGAAATCTCCACCTCTGCATATTATTAACAAATAATAATATTGCATATAAAAATTAGACTAGTGGGTAAGAAAACAAAAAGGTGGGGGGGACACAGTGGTTAGCACAGATGCCTCACACCCCTAGGACCAGAGTTCGAGTTTCCACCATGGCTCCATGTGTGTGGAGTTTGCATGTTCTCCCCATGCTGTTCGGGGGTTTTCCTCCAGGTACTTCGCCCCCCCACAGTCCCAAAAGACACTGAGGTTAAATTAGAATTACCAAATTGTCCTGAATCCAGAAGATGGACATTACAGAAAATGGATGGATAAGAGAAAAACAAAGAACATTAATGATATATTAACCAGGCCTAATAAATAATTAACTTACAAAAAATGCTTTACAGTACAAAATACTGCATGTATTAACAAATTTCTCCTTCGCAGGTGGTTTTAAAGGGAGCCGGGAAAAAACTGAGTCTCCTTGGAGTAAGTTCGTCGTTTCCACATAATTTTCGCGTCATTTTAAAGTGCACACATTAACTTTTATTCATAACGTATCTACAGCTTATTCCAAAATAGCTGAGAGTAGGTGAAATTGACGTAAACCCACAAAAAATCTGTGACTGAGGCGTTTCACAGCTGGTACAGGGAGTCAAGAGGCCCAATGCTTGGAAATGGTCAAGATTATAAACACTTCTCCTGCACATTCACCAAGGGGGAGATTTCCAGTCATTGTGAAGCCACTCCTTCCACACAATGTGTGACTAATGCGTGTCCCGCTTTCTGCCATTGCAGCAGATGTGTGCGGTTTGCTTGGAGGAGTTCAGGAGCAGAGACGAGCTCGGGGTGTGCCCGTGCACGCACGCATTTCACAAGAAGTAAGTCACGAACCTTTGCAAAAAGGTCTTCACGCAAGCTGTGACTTTCCAGGGAAAGATTTAATGCACCGTGAAGGTATCTTGGTGTCGAGGAGCCCTGTGTCCGACGGAGCTATTACTTCAAAGGGAATCCTTCATGAGTGGATCTTCTCTGTGTTCCTGGCACAGGTGCCTAGTGAAGTGGCTGGAGATCCGCAGCGTCTGCCCCATGTGCAACAAGCCCATCTGCCGGCTGCAGGCCGATGCTCCCCAGGGCGCTGAGGGCCCCCAGGACCCCCAGGAGGTGTGACGGAAGAGGCAGGGGCCCGGAGACCACCCTACAGACTACGAGCGGGGGCAGGTCCCTGGCTGGGGGAGTCTGCATACCCCCCACCCTCCACCATTAAGAATATTTCCACTAAGTCAACACAAGCCGGATATGGAGGTCTATGTGCGGCACGTGTATGACCTTTGACCTTACTACTCGACACTATCTGGAAGCGAGCAATATGCCGGAACAGACGCTGGGGGTAGGCTGAGCGAATGGGACGTGAGCCCCTGGTGTTTGCCGCTCGGGGACAGACTGCACGCAAGAATAAACATACACCAGCAAGTGACCCTGCCCAGTGCCAACGAAAGGGAACGGACGCCCCCCCATTCAGCGAAAGACTCAATTAATCCCCATAAACGAGTATGTAGAGTGAGTTAGACTAAGTTACTTCTTTTTAGTTATTTTGTATTGTTACTTTGTTTCAAATAAAAGTGTAATGTTTTGGTGGTACAAATCAATTTTTACTTTCCACTCCACCCAGTTATTAAGAATGACTGGTTTCTGAATAGCCCCCACTATATACAAATCATGAATGGCAAAAGCCATGATCTTATCAAAATGCCCTTCCCTAATATGGGGAGACACCATTCACAATTTACTTTTGCTCATTTGAATGGTCATGAATCCCCCCCCCCCCCCAGGCACTGCATGAATATCTGATCACTTTATATATGATCACATCACAAAACCGACGCCAGAAAATAAAGTATGGATGTCTGATCCATCTTAAGTTTATAAACGTTATTAAAGACAACAGTGTATTTCATGACATTTGGTTTGCTTTTGGCTGATTATTCACACTACATAATTTAGTTACTGAAAAGTACTAATATCACAGATGCCAAGAACTGAAGAAAATTCTTCAAAATGACCAAAGTGTCTTTTCAAGGAAAATCTATTAATAGACCGATAATGACAGTCCATGTATTCAGGCTGAAGAATGCGTGGTCCATGCTGCTTTGAAGACAATGACCGTTCAACAGGAGGCAGGACAATACATCCAAGCAGCCAATTACAACACAGCCCCGAAGCAGGAAACGGGGACACGCTGCTGCTCAGTGGGACAAAAAACTTACATGCTGGGAGGAGTCGGGAATCTCATTCGTGAGAGTCAATTTGGGATGAGGCGTGATGTTGCGGCGCCCGTGATGTTGCGGCGCCCCTCCCTAGCTGGCTGCCTCGGCTCCCTTGGCCTCCACGTATTGCAAGGCTTTCTCCTTCACGGCTTGCACACTCTCTGCTGTTCCACTCTTCTTTTCGTACTCCAGGTACCTCTTGAAAAAGAACTTGATTCTCTTGACCGCCACACTTAGGTGGATCACGCGGTCAAACAGATCCCTGGAAGAAGAAAAAAAAGAGAAGAAAGTCTAGAACATGCTGCCAGTCTCTAGTGGACCCTGGAACTGAAACGGTTACTGTCGGAGGTATTTTGCTACACAGCTGACTGTAGGTCCTTTAGTACAGAGTGACTAACAGCCAGCTGGTGAATCTTCCTGTCCAGACTTGCTAAGCGATGGCTGATGTACCACTTGGCATGTTCCAGCACACGAAAGCACACGAACTGCAGGGAAGTCCCTAGAAGTTCAGACTATTTCATAAAATAAGATGCCCGGCTTAATCAAAATGCATGCCGATAGTGATGATTAAGTGAACATAGATTATTACATAAAGGCGGCAATGACTCAACCGATTTAGCAAGACGATAGATTGAAATAGCATGTGCGGAGGGCAGCCCTGAGTACAACTGAAATCTGACTGCATGAGCTTCAGGAAAGGGCAGACAAACATAAGGTTTATAGAGCTACTGCGACGGCTTCTAGGCAGGCGGACAGATGGAGGGCGGCAAAGCCTCCAATCCAAGGCCGTCTTACCGGACTTCCTTCTGGGTGCCGTGCTTGATCATCAGGTCTATGTAGACAGACCAAAGATCCGTGCGCTTGGGGTAGCTCGTCAGGGTTCTGTCAAACATAGACTTGGCCCGCTCCACATCTCCATACTGGAACTCCAGCTGAGCAAACTTGACTATCAGGTCCACATCTGAGAAGGAAGGAATCACAAGCTTCCATTATGCAAGACAGGGAGTCAAATCCTGCGCTCAGTAAGCAGGGAAAGGTGAGAACCATAGGAGTATCATTACACCATGTAGGTAACAAACCCACTCACCCCTGCGACACCTAAAATAAAATTCTTCCAGCTATCAATAATACAGTAACGGGTAATGGCGAGTCTTTAGCCTCGCAGGAAGCACATGGCAAGGGAACAACCTGGGCAGAATGCCAGTCCACTACAAGGAGTATGCAAGTACACGCATACTGATGTCAAATTTGAATAACGAATTTAAGCATTTGACCAGGTAGTATTTATTATTATTTTTTTAACTGGCTATCTAAACAATTGTACTGAGGAGGATTTTGAGACAACACAGACGAAATCTTACGCTCTTTGTCTGGGAGACTCCGGAGCGCCCTCTGGAGGACAGCGTGAGCAGCATCATTCTGGCTCTGTCTTAGGAGGAATGTGCCGTAGCTCAGCCACACGGACCTGTCCTGGCGGAAGCGTTTCACCATGTTCTTATACAGCGCCTCGGCCTCCTTTGGAAAACAAAGGGTGTATTTTTTGCGTGAGCAGTGACCCAGGAAAATCCTTCCCTCAACTCGCACAACCAGGAGGAAAGGATGCAGTTTCACTTAAGTCCTTCATGTCCCATAATTCACCTTGTGCTTGTCAGACTTGGCGTAGACATCAGCCAGCTGCTGGTAGACGGGCAGCGGCTCGCAGTACTGCAGCGCCCTCTCGAACACCTTCTGCAGGCTCTCCTGCGACCCGTACAGGTTCTCCAGGTTGAGAAGGGCAACCCACACATTGAGTTTCTCCTGCTCCTCCCTGTAGGGGCGGGTGAAGGACCGTGGAGGTTAACGATCACAGTGGGGCGCGCGCAACATCAGACTGAGCAGGGGCGGGCGGCTCGGCGGCGCTGACCTGAAGGAGATCGTCTTGAGGGCCCTCTCCGCCACGGCGCGCGCCTGCTCAATCTCCGTGGCCTGCAGGTGTAAGGCCATGTACTGCAGCCATACCAAGGAGCTGTTCGGGGAGCTGAGCACCAGGCGCTCAAAGCTGCTGGCCGACTCGGGCCTCAGATTGGGGTCCATCAGCTCACTCTCCAGCTTGGACAGTACCATCTCCGACTGCTGCTTCTCCAACTCCTTGTCCTTACGGCTTTTCTTCTGGGGTTGTAGGTCAACGAGACACCGAGGGAGATAACGTGGGGGAGGAAGCACAGAGAAGAGTGGGCAGGGGCTTTGTAAAAGGGGAGGGGCAAGTTAGGATGACAGGGGGTCTAAAATATTTGGAACTTAATTGGATTGGGGGCCCAAAATCTCTACCAGTGGTCCTGGGGTTTGGGGAGAGTACTCCTGTGGCTCAACAAGCAGAGCATTTTGCTACCAATACAAAGGTCGTGGGCTCAAATCCCAGAGGCACACATTAATTATGACCCGTCCCTCTACTGTAGCCCGCTTTGGATAAAAACGTTGGATAAATGAATAACACAAAACATGGCTGAGAGACAATGGGCTCCTGTTACCTGGGCCTGCTCATCCTCTTCGTCGCTGCAGTCGGCCCCCTTCTGGCTGACGGCTGGTCGCAGAGCACTGAGGTCCAGACCCCAGGAGAAGCCACCTGCTACCTGCAGCCGCTGCTGGCCGGCCTTGACGGGCTGCGGGGCCTTCTTGGGCTGGGGGGGGGCGGGCGAGCAGGGAGAAAGAGGCTAAGCTACAGCCAGGTGTGAAATAGGGACTTCACAAAACACAGCGTGTTAAAATCCGACCTTTTTTAGAGGAGCCTCTTCCTCGTCCTCATGGAAGTAGGCGTCCACCCCGCTGTCATCCTCCTCCGATTCCCCAGCCATCTCCGTGGTCCCGTTCTTCCCGTGTTTGTGAGGCTCCCCCTACAGGAAAGGGAAAGAGGTGACACGGTGACAATCGGGGGACGGGTCCGGGACATGGGGCTGAGGACAGGCGCACAGAGGGCACACGATGCCCCTCACCGGCAGCCTCTTTCGTTTCTTTGAATCTGTAGTTTTGTTTTCCTGCCCTCGCTCTCTCAGTGGCAGAGCAAGAGATTCTGGGAGAATGTCTGATTTTCCGGTGTCTTCTGGCAGCAGGGAAAGTTCAACCTGACCTTCTTTTTTGTTGACTCTACAAAACCAAAAGTACAACATTTATAACAACAACAACAACAAATAATACGACCACCACAAACACTGTACTAATGATGCAAAAGTATATCCGATAGATAACATTTACTTAAAAAAAAAAGCAGCAGTTTGTTTGTGACTGATGTTCCTGTGTGCTTGAGCTGCAAATCTGACCTTACCTGATCACCTTGGTGGTGTACAAGGCATGTAGAGGTATGTGCTTGGCAAATATATCCTTATCAGTCACACGATAGCTAGTCACATGCTCAAATCTGGCCAGTCCTGTGATAGTCCTGGATAACCTGCACAAAACAATGTTACATATGGTAAAAAAAAATAAAATAAAAATTTTTAAAAATCAATTGATCCACCATCCGCCAGCTCTCTATCGTTCCCACATTAAGTGCTAGCTGAAATGAATAAAATAACTAAAAAAAAATTTTAAATAGCGGCAGAAATGACAGATGGGCTGGCAGGCGATGTCTGCTCGCACCGGTGTATGGCTCAGAAAGCAGAAACGCACCAACGCGGCCTATGAACAATGAGCAACAGCTCACGGTTTTCTTCAGTCGTATCTGGATGTAGATTCCCTCCAAGTCTCACTTTCCTTTCACACATCGAGAAATAGACCATCTTTCTTTAGACCACTTAAGATCACGCCATTCCAAAGCTCTCCCCCACCAAAAAGGGCAGGTTATTTTCACTTTGTTGTAGAGTACAGGGCTATAACTACCTTGTTATATTGCAGTTATCTTTTTATGAATTATAATGTATAAAAGACGTACCTTATGAAGACACCCTGGGCTCCAACATGCTTGACGTAACCGCGGACAAGCCTGCTTTTCTTAAGGTCACCGACTGATAAGATCTCTGGATCTTTCACAGGAATTGTGGTTTCAGGCTGCATCCTACAGAACACAGAACAGTATCAACACCGAGACCTTCACATCTTCTGGTTTCCGGGGCCCACAGACGGGGTGCATCCACTAATTCATGCGTTATCTGCTTAAGCGAGACATATATTCAATACCTGGATGCACGGAGCGACAGCTGCAAATGGCCAGACTCTTCTCCGACAATGTAGCACCTGGGAATCCCAAACAACATGCCTGTGTCAGTGTCCAGGAAAGAAACAGGAAGCGTTTCCTGCCACCAGCTGCCTTCCTGCATACAGGAAGCGGAGGACTAAGGGCGTAAGAATGACATCCGGGGATTATTACTGTTGTCGGTACCTCTGTTCTTAGTATTGGTACTGGTCTTTGGCAACGGCAGATGACGTCATAGGAGTATGTGAGAATAGACGTCCAGTCTACTACACATATTGAGAAACACCCTAAGGCTCTGAACAGGATCTGGTAGGGGCAGCACTGACCTGACGATTTTGCCGACCCAGTAGCCCTCCAGGGGCTTCGGCCTGTAGGAGTCAGTGAGGTCCACCACCGACACGTAGCCTGACCGGCCGTAGGGCAGCGATATGATCAGGCCGCTGTTCGCTAGCAGCTCCTGCACTGTTCCCAAAGTAACAGTCCCGGGGGTGAGTCTGTACACGCCTGTGGATCGGGGGAGCGGAAGGATGCCGTTAAGGGCTCACAGACCAGGCACCACAATATGGGACCATTAACAGCACTGTATGACACAGAATGGCATATAAAAAAAATGTACTAAAGCGGGGTCACTGTCATAATAGTACTGGTGGTACATTAAACCGGATATTACCTGTAAGGGACAGAGAAAGACGTTTCTTTGAGCTGTCCAGTCCAACGACTTTAGCTGGGAGAGCTTGGCCCATTTTAAACATCCTCTCTGGATATTTGGCCACCTGAAATGGGGAAGGGGGGGGGAGTTACTGGACATAAAATGAAACTAAAAAAGTGGTTCAACATACAGAGTAACGTATCCCTCTCCTATTGTCATTTATTTATTGTTATTGTCAACTTTAGATATATGATATATGAGGCTGAAGCTCAAATATCTTTCTCGTTGGTCAGAATGCAAGTGAGAATAAACAGAATATGAAAACTGAGATAAAGAGATAATATAAGCATTACATCATTAACACGTGCACACTAAGGCGCAGACAAAGAGATGTAGTTAATCACCTGATTGGTGGGTCAAGATTGATGAGACAATCTATTATATGAAAGTCTTAGCATGTACCCATCTACAGAGATCGGAAGATATTCTGAACAATGATTCCTGACTAGGGTGACAACCTAATCCATCTCAGGGGGGACACTATGAGCTACGACAGGGTTTGTGCACTACCATTTCAATTAAAAGGATCTGGATTTCACTTAAGCACTGAGATGTTGCTGTGTGCTCATTGGTCAGTCCCTTATGATAATGCATGTGTCACTAATGTTGGTAGGAAAGAGCTGGATGAGTCTTTCAATTAAGGAAACAAACCAGTCAAAGCACAAGAAGAACTGAACTATTTAGCCAAGAATATGAGCCCTTCAGTTTTAAAGTAGATTGTAAAACCTGAAGCAGCTTGAAGTGCCCCCCTGACATGGATTAGGTGGTCACCCTATTCCAGACGCAGTTATAAACACGGGGTTAACCCCTAGGAGCACTGCTTACTTGGCGATCTAGGGTCATGGCCAGAAAGTTCACTGTCCCGCTAATGGAGGGGGTGAGGATCACCTTCAGCTGTTTCTTCGGAACGTCATACTGAAGACGAGAGACGACAGGCACAAGTAAGACATCCGGCGGAAAAGTCAGAAGGAACATCTCGCAGCAGTTCCCTGCTCGCCGGGAAAGAGCATGCCACCTTAGACACAAAGCAGGTGACGTCCTGCCCGGCCTGGTAGGCCTTCAGCGTCTTGGCGGTCTTGATGTCCTCAAGATTGGCATCATCTTTCAGCAAGCTATGATGGGAAAAAATAAATTGTAATTAGCTTTTCAAAAATATTAAATGGTGATTACGTAATAAAAGCTTTATATTGTCACTAAGGCCAAAGTTTGGATGAATAACAATGGACAAGTCTAGACATTCACACGATTCACAAAGATCCTACCTTGGGAGTAACGTCAGTTCAAGTTCTGTGAACTTGGACTCTGGGTGGGAAATCGGCAAAAGCCTATTGAGAATAAAATATAAGCATTAAGTAATTAGGTCAAATACATAGATGTTAACCATGTAACCAGGCATTCTAAAGATGTTTTGCTGTGCCCTGGAGCCTATCCCAGGCACATACACAGACACAATCATATACTACACAATTCACAGACACCAATTAGCTTGACTGCATGAATGGAGATAATTACGGTATTCCTGCGAGGATGGTAATAAAATGTATGGTCATGGTCATGAAATTGCTTGTCTATGCAAATTCTTATATCTGCTTGATAATTAGTCCTTTTGTCCTCTTAAATTATTTCTTCTCCCCCCAACACCACATAGTGGCAGTGTCAAGTGCGTGATTTAATAATTGAGATACTTAAAGGCAAATACGGAGATGTTTAATTGTACTCTGCGGTGTTGGCTGTGCTTCTGAACACAGGGACAGAGTGGTGATGGTTTAGATGTTCTTCACCCCCATCTGTCCGTGTGAACGACATCATCCCCATGTAGCTCTCTAGCGCGCACACACAGATGGGGGATACAAACCCGCGATACTGCCAGGCAGCAGTGACATCCACTGCACCACCGAAATTTAATTCTTAACTTGTATTAATTACCGTCCAATGTTTGGCCGAGATGTTTAACACGTGATTCCGACAGGGTTCCATATTTGATGTGATAAAGACACGCACCGACTGACGACAGCGAGGATTTTGTTAATCGAATGACTCACTTGTGATCAGAACACTCCCTCTCCCCAATGACCCTGGCGGTGACCGTCTTGCCCTTCTTCAAGGAGGCTGTGGGGAAGCTGTATGCCTTTTTGAAAGTCTCCTGGATCTGAGAGACATGGATGCTGCCTCGGACGCCGCAGGGCAGGATGACGAACACACAGAGGGGCTTCACGGACTTCACTGTGCCGGTCACCACGTCGCCCTTCTTGTAGGTGTGCTTTCTACTCACTGCCACACTCCCGGGGATTGCTTTCTTTTCCCTGCTGGGAGTGGACGCCGAGATGGACGTCCACGACACCAGCGGAAGCCCTCCGAGGTCTTCGCAGCAAGGCTCCTTGACGGTGACGGTCAGGGTCCGCCCCACGGCCATCTTCTCCGACTCGAAGCGGAACGTGTCGTTCAAATGAACAGTCGTGTGGACTATGGTCAGATGACCGCTGTCGCCCAATGAGATGACGGCAAAGTCGCGTTCCACGTACTGCACTGTAGCTGATAGCTTTGCACCTGCGTTAAGCTAAAAGGCAAAATTTGACAAAAAAAAAAAAAGATCCCATTTTAGCTCCATCACAATGTCATATTTCCAGTTATGTGGAAAAATAAAAGCAAGTAAAAATAAACATTATGTCTTTCTAGTCTGGTTCTTTTTAGTTTAGCAGACCTTTTTCCCCAAAGGGACTTGGGACTTAATGTTATGAACTACACATCCCAAGAAGAAATCTGACTGGGACTATTGGCCTGCAAACATGGTTTGGAAACTGTACTTTTAACATGCATACTTAGGTCATTACAATCAGGGATTCACATAACTGGTATGCAAGTACACTACTGGCCGCATTTTAACCTTAATACCGCAAAAGAAGTACAAATTAGGTTATAAATATGCATTTGCACTGCTGTGACAAGAAATTGCCGTGCGTATCGCTTTATACAGCAAATGCATACCGCTTATGTGCATCCCTGACTAATTAGGTCAGACAACTGTTCAGTCCCTTAATTTAGTTTAATTCAAGGTTTATTTTTTGGCTTTAAATGCAAGCATTCAGACATTAAAGTAAAATCAGTCATTATATGAACAAAATAATAACAGAACTGATCACCAGAAAATTTAAGATTTGAGATTTAAAACTGAAACCTGGTCATGTGTCCAGATGGTAATCCACTATCTACTGCTATCCTCAGGCCTCATCCCTCAGACCACCAAGCAAACCATCACCAATGACCTCAAACACAACTACAGATAATCTCAGCCCACCTTCTTCCTCTTCCCCAACAGCTGTGGTGCAAGAGAGACATAGATCTTCGATGCACAGGGGTCCACATGGAGTATAACAGCTGTCACCTTCTGCCCCGAGGTCAATGTCACACCTATAGCGAAAAATAACCATCAAATTGTAGCTCTGTGCTGGAAGGTTCTCCCACCAACTGCAGACACATTCCTTGCAAAGCACTTGTTGAATATAGACACTGATCTCACCGCTCAGATGGTCTGGTGCTGCGACGATGCTGACTCCGTTTAGTCCATCTCTCACAAATGTGGCGCTTTTGTCGCAGCTAACTGCATCAACAGCCAGCTTCAGCTTCTGCCCTACTGCCAAAGGGCGAAGGTACTGGAGAAGCTCAGGATCTAACAGGAGAAGCAGGTAGGAGACAGAATATTTACCCAGTGGCTGTAACACCATCAGCATTACACATTTTACACATCATATTGACGCAGATCACTGGTTCTTTGTCTCTGTGCATTTTGACTAATCAGATGGTAGTAATGCAACCAGCTCAGTTTAGTCACTCCTTCGACTAGCATTAGGGCCGTGTCACCGAGGATACAGCTCAGGTAAGGCTCGCATAATTTGCAAAGGAAAACAATCTCTTTGCGGTTCGGCTCGGGTCCGGCTCAGTTGGTGGCAGTGGAAAAGCGCCAGTCTCTTACCCTTGGCGGCCACCATTTCTGCCACGGAGTTCCTCTCCTGCAAGCCCTGAACAAGCCTTCTCCGGGAATCTCCCTCTTCAAAGCAGACTTGTGACACTTTCAGGGAGAGGAGGAACCTGCGTTTGTCCTCGTCCATGTCGGTGACCTTGGCAGCCACCGTCTGGCCTTTCTGGAAGACGCTCTCAGTGTTGCTAACAAACTTGTCACTCATAGCCTACAGAAACAGCGTGAACACAATCAGTGAACAGTTAACCTACACCGCTATGGCTGTACAGTGTTGTGAAGGTCTTTAATTCCCATGGTCACATCGTTCAGTTAATCCAAAAGGGCAAAGTTTTTCTGAATCTCTCTACAGAATAGTGTTTCCAAACATCTCAAAGAGACTACAGATAGTGCTGCTAGCTACATAGCAATACTTACATTTTAAGAAAAGGTGGTCTTTTAAATGATCAAAGATAAGTGATACAATCCATTGAAAGACAGACCCTTTGTGCACAAAGAAAAAATACTCAGTCGGCATCTGCGTGGACACTATAGACCCCATTCCTGAAACTTCCCAAAAATGATTTCAGCACCAAATACAAACTCATCACCACCTCACCCTGAGTTGCCGCTGAATCGGCATGTAACTCAGCGTCTTCCGAAAATTTGATCATCACTTTTAAAAACTCTCCGTCAAGACTGCGGTCACGGCTTACGTTATGACGCTTAAGCTAGCGGCTGGTGGTATACTCACGGATTTGGGCGCCAGGCCCACAAGGCCGTAGGGAAACTCCACGAAGACCCCGTACGGCATGACGTCCTTGATCCAGCCCACGAGCTGCATCCCCACCTGGATGTCAGAGAACTCTTTGGCTACCAGGCCGTCTGTGATGGCGGCTTTCACGAGGGGCTTCTGGGTCAGAATCTTTCAAAGACGGTTAGGGAAACATCCTGACGGTGAGCTCATCCTGGGCTAAAACATGAACCTACGCTAACCAACACATGCTAAAGATTATTTACATAAATTACTATTTACATAAATAACTTACATAAAAGGCTACAAGAGACAGTGCCAGGTAAAGGATACGGTGCTGGATTTGTTGGTCCCGAGGCAAACTGTGTTGGAGAGGGTGTCACCCTCTTTCAAGCCCCCCCAAAACAGAGAGCAGTTGGACATGTGATCAGAGAGATGGCCTATGGGAAGGAAAGCAGGGGCATCTTCCGGGAGGATGGAAACCTCCAGGCCTTCGAGGTGCTTCCTCAACACCTTGGCCTCCACTTTCTGCAGTTTGACAAAAAAGTACCGAGAATTAATCACACGTCTAACCTCTCAAGCGAGATTCATCCAAGTGCCATTTTCTTAGGACTATGAAAGGTTACATATTCATAGGTGCATATCATCTAAAGCACTGTATCCCAATCCGGTCCTCAGGGACCCACAGCTCCCTCCCAGACGGTCCACATTTTTGCCCCCTCCCAGCTCCCTGCCAGCCAGTCCACATTTTGCCCCCCTCCCAGCTCCCTGCCAGACAGTCCACATTTTGCCCCCCTCCCAGCTCCCTGCCAGACAGTCCACATTTTTGCTCCCTCCCAGCTCCCTGCCAGACAGTCCACATTTTTTCCTCCCTCCCAGCTCCTGGTAGGAGCAAAAAAAATGGACTATCTGTGGGTCCCCGAGGACCAGATTGGAAAACACTGCACCAAATAAATATATAAATAAACAGCTTAATATAAATCACTCTCCCAACACTTTTCCTAGTAGTTAAAATTATAATATTTAAAAGTCAAATAATATGCAGTCTAAAATGAACTTCTTATGAAAAAGTGTAAAAATTCACCATCTAGTGCATACTATAGCTTGGTATTCGAAGGCAGCTGCTAACTTCTTAAGGTACCCGTACAGAAGTGCACTTGCGTACCTTTCCAATTTCAAAGCTAAACTTCTGGGCGGCCTGGCTCTCCTTATCCGCCACGGCCCTGAAGGACAGCAGCAACTTCTCCTGAGCAGCATCGCAGGACAGGACTTTCGCTTTGACAACCTGTAACGAAAACCCACCAAAAGGTGGGACATGCTCTGCTCAAACCAACCCTGAGCTAAAGAAGCAACAGTGCCGAAGGGGCACCCGCGCCTGACAACAAACCTGGCCGATGTAGAAAAGGCTCTGCGGGGCGGACACCCGCTCCCTGCTCAGTTCTCCAATGGGAACCAGCCCCTTCACGTCGCCAAAGAAGCGGACGATACAGCCGAAGTTCTGCACGCTGACGATCCAGCCGTGGGACACCTGGCCGACTCGGATGACGGAGTAGCTGCTGATCAGGGGCAGGGTGGAGTTCAGGAGGGCCTTCTTCCGTGTCAAAAGCAACTTCTGTGAAACGCGGTCCACTGACAGCACCTGTGCAACACAACAAACGGTGTCGAGAAATGACAACTGTAAGCTTCATTATGAAAAACCACGATCGTCCATCCGCCAAATGCTCATACTGGTCAGGATTAGGGTTGCACGGTATCACGTGAAATTTCTGCGATATTTTGAAACAAAACACGACATGTAATTACCAGAAATAAACTATAGCCAAGTAGAACTTGTCATCTACCAGTAGTGTGTGTCAAATAAGTTGGTGGTGTTGCTGCACGTTGTGTCAACAGACACAAAGCAGTAGCAACAAATACGATATTACTGCGCGTATCGTGATGACGACGCTGAAACGCAACATCATGCGGCCCTAGTCAGGATCAATGGTTTTATGAAATGCAGCAACAAAACTATAAGAAAAGCATTTTAAAAAGCACATATAAAGATACAATTCATTTCTAGGGCTGAACTCTCTTTTGGTGATTTGGGGGAAAGACTTTGGGTCTTGTGATATGAACTGCATGGTAAGTCCCAGGGAGGACAGCTGTATTCTAGACACACATTTAACTAAAATCCTCCTATTTCTTTAAAGATTACCATTCAGGAGTTTACTGCTAATTTCTTGGATGCATTAATAAGCAAACTGACCCGACACTTGACTTTGCTCCCCACTTTGTACACCTTCTCTGGGTTCTTGAGCACTACATCGGCCAGGTGAGTCCTGGGCACCATCCCTTTGATGTAGTCAGTCAACTCCACGATGATCCCGAAGGTCTGCAGAGAGGACACCGTGCCCTGGGAGGAGAGGAGGGGTTTGCAGCAGGGAATTTCAACCTGGGACTGGAACTCCAACATTATGTATATGCAAAGATTTCACACACCTCTACCAACTGTCCAGGTTGGAAATCCTGATATCTGAGGAACATTGTGTCTATCATGGCCCTACAAAGCAGAAGAAACTCCAATTAGGCATGGCTTCTTAACAAAAAAACTATAATAATGTATCTAACCAGAGTAAGAATTTCATAAGTAAAAAAACTGGATACATGGTATTTCTCATCTAAGAACTAATAACATAAGATAAGAAACTTGAAAGGGATCAAAGAGGCAGTCGACTGCGCCAGCTGCCCACCTGCGCAGCGTGGCTGTATGCATCTGCTCCAGAGGGCTAAAATCCAGAATCCTGCAGGTGTGAGATGACCTGGCCATGACCTGGTCAGGGGTGAAGCTCTCACCAATGTCCTTCAGGTGCTGCTTCTAAAACATCACATAGCAAGGAGAGGGGGGTTACAGACTCTGACCAATCACTAAATGGCTTGCATGTTGTCATATCTCCCAAGAGGTATTTCATTCCTTGATTGGAACTGAAACATTACGCACAAACCTTGCTCGCTTACTGGCAAAATTACATTACTGCATGACATGTTGGAGAGCAGCTGTCTGGTGAGGCTCACACTCTAAAGCCCTCTTCAGACAAGCACTGTCACCCAGAACTTTTCTAGACATAGCCAAGAGGAGCTGTATGTATGAACACAAATGTCTGAATGAGTCGCAGGCGACAGCAGCTCACATGCACGAAGGCCACCATCTTCTCAGGCAGCTCCAAAACAGCCCCAGAGGCCGGATGCAAGGACGTCATCCTGCAGTCCTCAAAGACCTCGCCGATGAGGTCGCTGGTGACGGGCTCCAACAGCGGGCCTGGGTTGAAGAGATGCTCACGTAGGGACAGACCCACGGACCGAGAGGAGGGCTCCACGTACAGCACACAGGCCTTCAACTGCAAGGCAAATTCATTTATGTAGCACAATTCAGATGCAAGGCAATTCAGTGTGTTACAAAGGCAGAAGGATACATTTATATGAAAGATATTAAAATCACATTTAAAAGACAAAAACAAACAAGCAAACAACAAAACAGCGAACAAATGGCAAATTAAAGGCTGCTAAGATATCCCAAACTGCAAACAAAGCACATCACAGCAACAAAAAGGGGTCAGAAGCCAGAAGGCGGTGCGTTTCTTGGCGGCGGTGGGGGGGGCTTACAGTCTCTCCAGGGCTGTAGCTGGAGGCTTTGTCGCGATCCATGTGCAGGAAGTCCACCGTGCCCGAGAAGGAGGACAGAAATTCCAGAAACAGCCCGTGTTTACCCACCTACATGACAGGGGGAAAAGGCTCACCTCAGACGTGGGAAAGACTAACACTAATCCATTGACAATACGTGAATGATATAAAGAAATATATATTCAATATAGGGACAATTTAGGGACCACCCGGAACAATTATGAGCATGAGCAGAGGGCAGGGGAAAAGCAACAGTGACAACGACGAGGAATAACCCAGGCCACGTACCTTCTGGACCTGCGCTTTGACCATCAGCCCCGGGAGGAGATTCCGGAGAGTCCAGCCGTGCCGAGTCTCGGCACAAGATTGGGTGATGGCGGAGAAGGTGGTGGCGAGGAGGACGATGCGGCCCTCGTTCTTAACCTCCTTCAGAATGCAGTCCACATGCTGGCCCACTTTCAACCCTTTGCCAAAGACACAGAGCGGCCGGAGAGTAGATGAACGTTCTCGTCAGATTACGAAACGGGACTCGTAGTTCTCATGCCACTGAAAGACATTATGCACTGCCAACATGATCGTAGCCAATCTGGGCCATTTTAATTTCTAAGTAAGTAACCAATGCAAGAAAGTGAACATTCCCTCAAACATCGATTTATGCATGAGATTAAATTGTACTACCATACAGAAAACAGCCACACATATATGTGGCTAACTTAGGAATGTAGGTTAACATGTTGCATCTGTACTTACCCCCCTGTTTCATAGAGCCTTTTACCTCCTTTCCCTTTGGCAAGAAAGCTTTGGTTCCACTCACACCAATATCAACAAGAAAACCATGATCCTCAATGCTCTCCACGCATCCGCTGAGCATCTACAACCGGAAGCAGGGCTCATTAGCACAAAAAAAGAACTAGGAGGGTCCTAAAACTCCTGAGCTTTCCATCTACTGAAAGCATTACATACAGCCTCCACCTTTTTCATTACATGTGTGGCAAAGATATCAAGATAGCAGATCCCCAGATCAATAAAAATCCGAGAACCGAGAAGTTTCCACTGGCCTATGCCCGGTGGGTTTTCTCAGCTGGTTCTTGAAAGCACGCCACCAGAACTGAGGAAAGCAACCTGACTTTGTCTGCCGCAGACTTACCATTCCGGCTTTTAGGGATTCTGGGGTGAATTCTTTGTTCACCTCCTTTGGGTTAATAGATAACCGGACGCTCGTATGTCCCTTCTGAGTGGCTTCCAGACCAGACACAATGCACCGGAGTAACTTTCCCGGAGGAAAAAGGCTGGGCAGTGAGGATATCTCCTGCAGAAAGTTAAAAATAAGTGTGTGGTTGGGTTCTGCATTGTAATTTTATAGTATAAAACTGCACAGCAAAGCAAGCACAGTCCTCACCTCCAGGCTGTCTCCCATCTCCAGCTGACTGGCAAGCATCTTCGTAAAGGATGCCGAGATGTTGCCCACAGGAAGAAAGCCTTTCAGGCCATTTGGAAGACTGACAGTCACCTGGAAGTCAGTGACCTCTTTCACGCATCCCAAAAATAAGGTTCCGACTTTGATGTTCTGAAAATGCAAGATTAGAAAGATGTAATTTCAGCCACTTCCTTCATGCCACCAGGAAACGGGGTCTCAAGGCATACAGAGGATGGTGAAAAATAATTTTCAATGAGCAGGTTTTATACACTTGCCTTAAAAGTGATGATATCAGTGGCTTCAGCAGTGTTCAGCTTTAGTGAACCCTCTTTGCCGCTCTTTTGCTTCTTCGCACCCTTTGTGTCACCTTTTGTCGATTTTCGTTTCTTTACTTCCGGCTCACGTATCTGTGAGGAAGAACACAATCATTTAGCCTTCAGAAAGAAAATGGCAGTGAGCAGCTTAATACCATGGACATAAAGGCCACTGGAGTTCTCATCTCAAAAGCCAAGATAGCTGTCAGGAATGTATTCAACCAGTCATACTTCAGTGTATTCAGCTGTATAAGTTACTAAACTGCAACAGAAACAAAGTGCAAGCTATGCAAATGTCATGGCATAGATAAAACGTTGTGGCAACTTGAATACAAAGGAAAGCATATGAAAACTAGCAGTCTTCACCATCATTATCCTAAAGATAATTGAAAATGCATTTCAAAGAGACCTAGATTTTGAAAAAAATCAGTCTCATGCGCGTCGTGCTGTGTAAACACTGCAAGCACTTGCAAAAAAAAATTGAGGCTTCAGTAACCGAGTATGACGTAAGGAAAGTGTACAAGAAGCTACGATTGAAAGACATGACAAACGGCACTGCTATTGCGTGTCATTTTCTACAAGCACAAGTTGAAGATGCATGTTCCTAAGCAAGTGAATAAGACGATGTCTCAGTTTTTTTTTTTCTTTATTTCAACTGATATAGTGACGCTCTTTTCATAAACCTACCTGGAATAAGTTATCCACTTCAATGCGCTCGACAGTGGATTTACTTCCAGCGGTCTTCTTTGAAGTCCCCCCGCGTGGGAAATCCTCTTCTAACGATGCCATGTTACACTTTTTGCGTTGGAAAAAAAATCAGGGGTATTATCGTATTCTTAATAATAAGAACTAAGATGCAGTTTACAGCAGTCACGTATTTACGATTTGTGATCGCAATACTGGATATCTGATTAGATACTTTGGTTAAAACTTAACCAGTTCTTTCGTTTCAAGTATAATTCATATACAAACTTACGCTACCGTAACATTAATCTTAACACGGTTCCTAAATCAGATCAATGATTGATGCACAATACTATTGATATTCTAGTTGAAACTCTGAAAAAGCCCGGATCAATATAGTAATGCAACGCACCATTTCAATAAACCATAACCGAAACGTCCATGACAAAATGTCCTAACAACATAAATAATTTCAAGACATTAAATCTGTATACAGCTGTTAAGAAAAGAAACATACTACCTACCTTCACCCTCTACCCACAAAACGCACACTGAAATTACAAATCCACACGTGCGTGCCCCGGAAGTAATTAAAAAGCATGAATGGCGCCGCCTAGCGTAATGAAAAAAAAAAAACCAACCAATCGGATGTTCCTTCCTCAAGGGGCGAAATATTTCGGTTGCCGGCTTCCTATTTACAACGGAAGCGAAGGGCTGTAACCAATAAAAAGGAACTATTCAAATGATTGGCATTAACCTTACCTTAGGGCATAACTGTTGATTGACGTTCAATTTAACCAATAGATTAACAGAATACTTTCCTATTCGCCTATCACATATCCTGCAAATTAGGCATGTCACAAAAGGCGGGATTTCCTTTTCACCGTTTCCTTAACCGCTTTATGAAGGACACACTGTCAGGCTAAAGAGGAGATCGACTGGTAGGTATGGATTCATTTATTTTGTGGAGGCTTGACAAGCATACTTCTTCTGCATGTACTTATTTGCGTTTTATGGTGTTCATTTTTTTTAATCTATTGACTGCAGTAAATGGGACGATGTGTGTATTTATCTCGTTTTCTCACTGATTGCATAGCATCCAGCTAGCCGATTGGCTAATTACGGTACAAAACGGTGGTCATACTGATTGTTTTGAATGTGTGAAAAATAAGCTAACGTAAGGCGTTTTTGACATATCCTCAACTCGTGTAAAACTGCAGCGAACTCGCTGACCATGGCTATCTCGTTAGCAAGGTATAAGAACTGCACCTTTGCTAACAAGGCCTTTCACATCTAGGTCATGTTTCTGCAGTGGTTGGTTAATGTCGTATATACAATAATGTAAAAATTTATTTTACATAAATGAGCAAATGGCATGCAGCGTCAGCTTATTTCTAAAGGAAAAATATTTATGAGATGGGCTTTTTACATTACTTCTTGTTATGTTTTTTTATATATATACTACAGATACCGTATTCACCATGGCAGGACACGATGCTGGTTCTCAACACCAGTTTACTGGTTTCTCAAAGTACTTCAATTCATATACCCTCCAGGGAAGGAAAAATGTAAGTTTTCTGTTTACTCCCAATATTTATTAAAATATACGCATTAAATACAAATGCCATGCTTTGCTCCACGTTGTGTTTTAAATGTGTAATAACGCGGATAAGGCCGAATCCTTTGTGTTCTTCTTTCTCTCCTACAGCTGTTTTCTGTGTAGTAAATAACTGCTTTCATTGCATGTTTTAGTGTGTGCTGGCTACATATGCGGGGATTGCTGCAATTCTCCTCTACTTGAAACTGAAGCCTAAGAAACAGAAGCAAATTGCAGAAAAGTAAATATTGGTAAGTAATTGTAGCGAAGTGAGCAATTCCCTCTTGCATGAGTAACGTTGTTTTTTTTCTGAACTAGTCTGTAAAAATGCCATGATGCTTTAGTCTTGGTGTTAATCATTTAAACTCCACCCCCCCCCCCCCTTCCTTTTTGCAGGTTGTCCTGTCTGTGCTCTGTTATATAGAGCAAGGTGAGGGTGACTGGATGTATGGCTTTGATCTCTTCAGTTGCAGAATAAATTGATACTCAACATAAAAAATGTCTTTATTTACATAACATCCCTCTTTCAGGACTATACACAATTTCACAAACTTGGAAAAATAGATTAAAAATGGCAGAACAGAAGGAGTATCTTAAAAGTAAATCAGAATGTGGAGGAAAAGAGTAAATTCCAACCACTTGTGGGGTGGCTTGTCTTTTTCTTTTTAGGACTAAATGTAAGTTTTTACACTGTATCTTCAAGTCTGGGGACTATAAGCACCTTCAGTCAGACGTAGATTGCGGTGTGTGAAATGTAGATGAATGACAGGCATTGATTTGTATTCAGGTTGTAAAATGAATATTCAAATGGTATTGAGACAAACCCTCTCCATCCCAGCTCAGAAGTGTGTTTTTTTCAATAAGCATCATGACAATACAATGATAAATACAGTCTGATGTGGATATCAGGAAAAGTTCCATAAATGATTAATACAAATCAGTATTCAAATCTCTAGTAACATAAAGAGTGGAATTAAGGTAGAGCTGTTTCGTTTATCTTGCATATAATATAATTGTTCCGTGGTGTATAAAATGAGAATCATGTTCTTTGTGGGTTTTCCCTTTAAGTGATAAATCCTCTTAATACAACATGGAAGCTTCATGCAGCTTCCTTACCTGTCGGGACTGAAGCTTACTCCACATACAGAGCCACTGTATCCATATAACATCTTAGACTCGCTTGGTGACTTTTCACCCATTATCCTTTCCAGTCATCATCAGTCTTTGTCAATCAAGCTCAAATCTACTACAAGTACAGCATCAGTGAGGAGCTGGCCAAATCAAAATTCAAGCAGCTGGTTCACGGTGTCAGTAGATATTAGTGGATAGGTTGATCTTAAACATGTTATCCATAGTGAAGGATTATTCGTTGCCTCCAGCCTTATGTAACAGACCTATTGCACCTCACTGGTGCTGTTTGTTGACCGCGGCCTCAGCCTACCTGCAGCTGACTTGACAGAGTGCAGTGTCTTGGGTGTGACACTCCACACACATGGTGGAATCTGCAGAGCCGCCCGTTGTCAGACTGGAATCAACTCTGAAATCAACAGCAGTCACACCCTGCGAATATAAAGAGGACATTTTGAGAAAATGTACTCCATAAACAGTCTTACTGTTTCTATACTCTCACCCCCATCTTGGGCCGTGAAAGAAAATGATGTTCAGATGATCCTCATGTTGGTGTAGAACTATAATATTATGTCCGTCAAAGCGTGCCAGCTTAGTCACTTCAAAACCTCTCTTAAAGTCACCACAGAACTTGCAACAACCATCCATATGTCTTTTAACTTGACCACTAACACACCTCCTATGGCTAATGAATACTTCATTGACTTTTGTTAACTAATTAATTTTTTTTTAGCAAATATACACTTACTACCCAGATAAATAGCATAATTTTTTCTTTGACAGTTGCTAGATTCCCGATAGGTGTGAATGTGCCCTGCGATGGGTTGGTGCCCCATCCTGGGTAGTTCCCTGCCTTGTGCCTGTAGCCTCCGGGACAGGCTCCAAACCCCCCACGACCCTGAATAGGACAAGCAGTTATAGAAGATGGATGGATGGATGTTATTTGATGGCCCAAGCCTTTTGCACAGTACTGTACTTTGATATTCTAAGGAATTTAGTCATGACAGTGGAATGAGTATTATAGGCTTAAACCTCCGAGTAGTACCTGTGCTGTTCTGCTGCCTTTGGATCCTGCTTTTTGCCCTTTGATCCCATGCTCTCCTTTTTTAGTTTCTTTTTCTTTGGCTTTTCATCTTCGCTTTGAGTGTCTTCATTCTCGCCTGAGCAGCCCTTGAAATACTTGTCACGTTGCTCTCCTGTCAGTATGGAGTTTCCTTAATCTGCGCGATACCTCTTCCCAGAAAACATAAACTAAACTGGCACCATCTAGTAATGGCGAAGCTGTAAGTCAGTTTTCCTGCCTTGGCTGCACTGGCATCCCATCTGGGTTCTGTAGAGATGCTCCTGGATGGTGTTCCAGACCTGATTGTTTTGTCACTCTTAAAGGTGCCTCTTCAGCAATTGGTAGAAATCTCTGTAGATTATTTTTCTTGGGAAACTGCAGGACAGCTGCTGAAGGCCCCTGATCATTGGCAGCCGACATCTTGGAAGGTTTCGTCGCTTCGCTGGATGTGCCTGTAGATGGGGAAAGTACCCTTCCGACAGCTAAAATATTCATCGTGTAATTTTTCTGTTTATTTTCATTGTCAATATCCGATTCAAGTGGTATATTTTGAACCGCAACAATTTTCAAGCAGTGTGGGTGGGATCACGGACTGAACAAAGATTGATCATTAACATCAAGACCCAGCCAGATCCGCTACATGAAATAAAATGTTACCTCGCCTTTGTAATAGGAACTGTCCCTTTTAAAATGGTTGCATGGCTAACATGTTACTGCTTTAATACACATGTTTAGTATGTATTTATGATTCAATAAATATTTTATTGAACCGATGTCTGAGCAAGTATACCCAGGGCCACCCCTATAACATCGCCTAAGCCTAAGAAAATGGTTTGTTCACTTGAACGTACAGTATTTACACAACATTGGCGTTAATTACTAATGCAGTGTTTTTACAAAGGTACTGAATAAGATTGTTGTTTAAATTCGGTCATATTGGTGTTAATAATCCCGTATATTTGGTTGTGATGTTATGTTTATGTTCATTATCATTTGAAATTATTATATCAAACTGTTAACAAAATTAGAATAATCGCTATAAGATTATCGCTGATGGATTTTACCTTTGGATTACACTTCTACTTACTACATACCAAATAAAATCTGAACAGCGCACGAATCGTGGGTCTTGAACTGCATCGAAGTCTTCACTTGGTAACCTGAAACCTACAGTCTACAATCCTAGCGGCGTTTTAAGTTCCTGTTTTCGCCAGGGCCATAATTGTTTGCATCATCACCTGCCCCCCCTTGTGATAGGGATTACGTGAATATAATTTTTTTAAGAATAAATATAACCAAAACTTATACGTGTATACAGGGTACACAAACACAAGAGACAGTAAAACAGTGAATCCGCACTGGTGGTCTCGTGTGCTCAATAAACAGCAACCGCTGATTTAATCAAATTTCTCCAAGCAAGAACAAAGTAAAGACCGTTTACTCAAGGTTGCTCGTCTTCCATATACAGTACCATATTTGTAACCATAGTATTTACGACAGCTTATAGAATTTTGCGACAGTCGACGTGGGGTTTACGTTAGGGATGTTGCAATTCATAGCTGGTTGTAAACTTGTGACAGAAAACACTACATGTATGATACAATAAATATTCAGAATTATATTTGTGTGTCAAAAAGCCGAGCAGAGAACAAGTATCATACTGGGCTTTTAAACTTAATATGATGGGCTTTGACCTAGATGTCCACCGCTGCCTTGCAAATGCTGTTTGTCGCTGAGCCGTAGATGTATCAAACGCGGTGTGAAGTTGGTTTATTGTTTTTATGTTAAATATGCCGAAGTCTTATAAATATGTCGAAGGAAGTCCGGAATAACTGATTGAAAAAATATTAACCCTGTCAAAAACGTGCGCGGAATAAAAACTACAAAATCCATATTGCCTCCGCGGTTGTCGTGGTGCCACGCGCACCTGTTGCCGCGGCGCCGGCTGTCAGTTTCTTCTTTCACACTTCGGCCCGGACGACGGCGACAAAGTGAGACGCGATGGAAGCGAAAGGCGAGCAGATTCTTCGCGGGGAGCCGCCGGAGAGCCCGAGCGGCGTAACGGGAAAGGACACCACCGGGGAAGCCGTGGACTTAGAAGCGGAGGCTGGGGACGCGGAGGCTGAGGAGGTGGAGGCGGGCGTCGAGGGCTTCCCCCTTCCCTGTACATCCTGGGAGCGACGCGCCGGACCGAGCAGCTCCGAGGAGTCGCAGGCCTTCGGCTCAAATGATGGGGCCGACGAGGTAAAATGGCAGATGACACTTTGTCACACACACACACACCCCGCCCCCCCCCCCCCCGCTTATGTGGATTTGGCGGACTGGTGTTTTACAATTGTAGTGCTGCAGGAGAAAAGTAGGAAGTCCCGGGAATAAAAGTGGTATGGACCCTAGTGGAAATTTCAGCAGAATTTACATCTCATAACATTTAGTTTGTATCACAAATACTACCTGCCTTGTACCACACATTTCTTTAGGTGATCATTTCAGAATGATTAAGGTGTCCAAAAGTCCATTTCGATCCAGCTGCTCTAATGTCAAACGGGCAGTTGTCAGTATTTTTTTACATACCTCTCAGGTATCTGGAAATGGTAATTTCGCAATTCCATTAGGCTAAATATGGAGCTGAAGTAGTGGTTGAGACTATGGACTGACTAGCTGAAGGTTATGTGCGGTGTTGGGTTAGTTACTCATAAAAGTAACCCATTACAGGCAGAGGTGAAAAGTTCAGGTCCAGAAAGTACAAATCCAGACCCAGTTTTGGTTTCAACCCATCAGGTGAGCATAAAGAGTGACAGGCACAGAGTGCTCAGCTGGTTGGTTGAAACAAACCTTGCTCTGGATTTGTACTTTCTGGACCTGAACTTTCCACCTCTCTCTGTAATGGATTACTTTTGTGAGTAACTTCCCCAACACTGGTTATAGGTTCAAGTCCCAGGGTCCTGCGGTAGCAGGCCGTAGGGGGCTCTTTTCTGTGATGGAGTTAAGGAGTGCTGTGTCATGTTTGAGTGTTTTATAAACATCCTGTCTTGCAGCACTCATTGCCTTTGGCAGAGTTGTTCCCCTACATTTGCTGCACTATTTGCAAGGGATTCTTCATAGAAGCCACAACTATCACAGAATGCCTGCACACATGTGAGTGGATTTAATCTAAGGCCATCTTTGGAAGTCTGTGTATTTGGACTTTGGGCCATTTTTTGCTCCATATTATCTGGGCCCACTCATATTTAAGCCAAACAAATGACTGGTATTGGAGAATGTAAGAGAAATTCAAATTGGGCATTTTGTGTTGGATTAAAAAAAAATTGTTGCTATATTTAACTAATTGTACTAGTGTGTTCATGTAAGAGCTGGGCTGAAATAGTACAGTTTTAAATGTAAAACTTTTGGATTTTACGTATTTGCAGGTTCTAAGTAAAAAGGAATGTGTTTCTTGGTTTAATGGCTTTTAACTGTGTTTCGTTTCAGTCTGTAAGAGCTGCATCGTCAAGCACTTCTTTTACAGCAATAGATGTCCAAATTGCAACGTTGTCGTGCATCAGACGCAGCCACTGTACAATATCAGGTACCGTATTGTTTTGTAACGTGGTCAAATATGTGACAAGCAAGGTGGCAGAAGAGCAGCCAGTAGCGGCAGCCTTTACTAACTGCGTGGATGTCATGCCAGTGATTTTAAAGGAAACTCTTGTACTCTTGTTCAGACTTGACAGACAACTGCAGGACATTGTCTTCAAGATGATCCCCCATCTGGAAGAAAGTGCGTACTGAAATTTACCTTGTGTTTAAAAAAATCAGTTTTGATTTTGTAATTTCTAGTTGCATGCTATTCACATCTTCTTTTTCATTTATATATATATATATATATATATATTGTTTTTTCAAGGGGAAAGAGAAAGAATGCTTAGTTTTTACAAAGAGAGAGGACTTGAGGTGCCAAAACCTGGTGAGGATATTATCCTATTCATTATTTATTTATAAAGTGATCCATCCATTTTCCATAACTGCTAAAATAAAGTGATTAAGTTTTGTAGAATTGCATTATACTTACAGCATATAACACAATGATGAGTGCCTATCCTGGCAATCTGTATATTCACTTGCAGTTGGTCCTTCTCCTGTGGCTTCCGCAAAGCCCCCGAAACAAAGGAAGAGCCCACTGGCCCAGTCGGTGTTCACCATCCCGTCAGAGCTGGACGTCTCGCTCGTGCTGGAGTTTGTGGGGTGAGTGGGCCCCTTTCCTATACTACTTGTTGGTCGTGAGCAGAATCCTGGGTGGCATCCTATAATACTTCTGTATTCTCTTTGTTGCTCATCCATGAGAAAAAAAGTAATAAACTTTTTAATTAGAGGCTAGGGGCACCATTACACAAATTCAAATAAATTCTATTAATTTTTATATAGCAACCAAAAATAAAGGCGCTTTACATGGGTGTGTTGTAATACATTTCTACATTATATATACAGAATAATACAAAAACAGAAAAAGGGGAAGACAAAGAAAGTAAATATGAAAGAAGAAAATCAAATACATCATCAAGGGGGGAACCCCTTTAATATTTTCATGTTCTGTGTATTAGGTGATTATGCTGGTATTTCAAGGGCCACAAGTTGAAAACACATCATCTATCTTTCAAGTAGTTTTGCCAAAATATAGTTTAGAAAAGACTTTTATGGTTCATATAACAGAAACTTAATGTACATGTAGTAGCATTGTTGTGTCTTGTAGGATGTGACTGATGTGTCCAGATGTGCTGATTCCTCTAGTTCTCTTGCAGTCTGTACCTTGTGCTTATCTTGGAATCTGTGATATATGCCTACGGTTCACTGTTAGTGTCACTGAAGGTGGTCCGACATCATCGCTGTTTTCACCCACCCAGTAAACTTACACCAGGGCAACAGGCACCGATATGTGTGACCAGCTCAGAGGGTCTATTCAGATAGAAAATGTCGGCCATTACGACTTGGAAACCTCCCACTTCCTCGAAAACGCCCATGCTCCTCTGCTCCCTCAGGGGGACCTGGGCGTGAACCTGTCATATACCCTGTTTAACAGTAGATGGAGCCATGGTGACAAAAAAAATGAACTTTTCTCTAATTGTTGAAGTCTTCAATTGTAAACATTTATTTCTGTTTAATTAAAAACAGATTTTTATGTCACTTGATGGTAGGATGCTTAAATAAACAAAATCATATGTCCCCATTGAAAAATTGTACCATTTAAAATTCAGGCCACCTAAAGAAGGAGAGGTTAGATCTTTTAGAATAATCTCCTGCCGGTGAAGTGCAATGTACTTTGCATTTCATCTTAACACAGTCCTGCCCTGTACCCACCTTTAATGAATGTGCGTCCTTGGCTTCAGTGTTGATGTCCTTGGCAGGGCTGAAGACCATTGATTTAGGATGAACTTTCAGACAAATTGCAGTTTTACATCTGGTGCGTCTGGCATTGCATTAATTAGCAAGCACTTTGTCACCTGCCCCCATCCGTATCTGTAATAGATATTTGGCAACTGCACAATGACACATATCTGAATCGATGCTTTTACTGCTTACTATTCATTAATTACTATGCATGAGAAGGATACAATTAGCATCATGTCAATATCGTCCACGGTGTTGAAGCAGAAATTTGCATGCACCCACCAAAGAATTGTGTGTGAATTTTGCTTGATACTACCCGCCGTCGGTTGTAATTTTGTGTCGCCATTATTTTCTAAATTACTGGCTTTTAATTAACTGTGTATTATAATTATTTTAATTTGTACTTTCCTTTGTGATGCTGATTAATGGATGACTTAATTGACATGAATAAATTTCATAAACATGGATTTTTATGCTTTGGTTTTTCTTCCTTTACAGAGCAGAAGAGGGCATTGACAACTACAAGGTAATGTGTGAGGGGGGGGGGGGGGGGGGGGGGGGGGGGGGGGGGGGGGGGGGGGGGGGGGGGGGGGGGGGGGGGGGGGGGG
>JAODLD010000047.1:6494605-6510343 GCA_026781065.1 Mormyrops boulengeri | reverse complement strand
TGATGACTTAATTGACATTAATAAATTTCAAAAACATGTTTTTTTTTGCTTTGGTTTTTCTTCCTTTACAGAGCCCACGCGGGTTTTTAAAACTAAAAGTTAATGTGTGTGGGTCCACCCCCCCCCCCCCCCCCCGAATGTTTGTCTATGATTCACGGTCACTCTCACGCCACTTTACCTGCCTTGAGGAATCGAACATCCCCGCCGTAGGTTCAGGGCGTGGCAGCCGACAGGCTACATCGCCAGCATGCATAAATTTCTTGAAAAACTCATTTGCTTTCTTTGGCCAATGCGGTCATACTCCGATTAATCATGGGGTCTGTATTTGATTTATTCCACATTTTTATATCATTATGTGGCTCTGTTTAAATGCAGGTAAAACAAGGTATGTAGAAGATTGGTGGATGTTTTGCAAAAAACATTTTTTATGAGGGCTGGCTTCATTAAAAACGTTTTGGCATTATCCTCTGCAAACACCATATCTTTCTTAGTTCTCCTTGAAACAGATGATGCAAAGC
Organism: Mormyrops boulengeri; assembly: GCA_026781065.1. Taxonomy (NCBI): domain Eukaryota; kingdom Metazoa; phylum Chordata; class Actinopteri; order Osteoglossiformes; family Mormyridae; genus Mormyrops; species Mormyrops boulengeri. The sequence goes on along the minus strand of JAODLD010000047.1, from coordinate 6,509,825 downwards.
ATGAACCCTGAGACTATTTTCAGAGAGACTGTGTAGTTTTGTTCTTGCCTGCATAATTTAATATGCTTCTGCCTTGTTGAATATTAAGTGCCACAGGAAGCCTATAGAAGTGTTATTAGGTACTGTACAGGTGTTTCTGGCTTCATCTGACAGCAGTATAATCTGTTTAAAGCCTTTTTTCTTAAGGAAAGAGTGGCATGAAAGTCCGATTGACCGTGACACCGCTTACTCTGTCTCCGTCTCTGTGAGCGTGCAGCTACTTGGCTTCTTGCCTGCCCTTGGTCCCGCTCAGCCGATTGGGAAAACCTTTTGGCGGTAAACTAAATAAAGCCCAGACGAAAGGGCTCTTAACCAAAAATAAAATAAAAAGACTCCCCCTTTTCTCATCCCCCAGTTTTTTTTCAAAATATGTTTTATGGTCCACATGACTTGGCAGACTGGGTTGACTGGGGGGGCTGGGGCTAGGGGCTGGGGGTGGGGGTCGTGCCCTATGCGGCTTCCTGCAGACAGGGTTTAGCGGCTAAGGTAGGACCCGCAAAGCGGCTCAGCCCCCTCCTTCTGCTGCCCGTTTTATCGAGGTGCCGTAAGAAGATTACAGGCAGGACGGCGACGTGAATGTGGGGCACGTGGACAAGGGAGGCAGCCCATCTTTTTTGCCCTAATACCCAGGGCAGATTTGGGTGTCCTTATTACCCCTTTGGTTTCCATATATTCCATATTCTCTTGTTTCTGCCCTTTCACAATATGATCCTTTAAAATGATGATGAAGATTGTTGAGATTTTTAGCAAATGAAAGGGAGAGATGTTGTATTCGTAAGAAAGAGCCATTGATTCTCAGAAGGCCCACTCTCGTGATCGCAGTCATGTTCAGCTTCCTGTCTGTACACGGGGCGCTGCCCCTTTAACCATTTTCAGCAGCCGCGGCAGGAAAAGCTGAAGGGGATGATGGATGCAGAGTAGGCGTGTCGATTTTACTGCACTGCTGGTGTCCTGCGAATCGATTCCAGGATGCTTGTGGCTTTTCACACCAAAGAAGACAGCTAAGGTGGTCAGTCTGAATAGGAGCCCTTACTTTTGGTGTTGTTCCTTTAAATTTCCACCCTTCAAACACAGTTTTTTTAAACCAGCTTTTTTCGTGAATATTTTCTCGAAATATCCCCATATCCGCGGTTCCAGTAACTGCGGTTTCAGTTATCTGTGGTTTACCTCAGTCTAAAAAAAAAAGTTAAAAGTATAACTCTTTTTTTCATTGTTCCATCATCCTTTGAGGGGTATAAAAAACATGATTTTGATTGCTCTGTCATCTCTTAATATGTGATTTTTTTTTGTCATTACTTGAGAATTAAGCTAAAACGTCAGTATCCCTTTCATTTGCTTTTTCGAGAGTACAGTTGTACCATATTATATAATAATATACAATGTACTTTATTATTGCTGTATTTAATGTTGATAATGTCTTACTGTGTGTAAATGATCAATTACCGTACCACATGAAAATCACGTATATCTGGCATCCACAGATGGTTTGCTGTTATTCGCGGTTTCAGCTATCCGCGGAAGGGAAGACATATCACCCATGGATACGGGGGGGCTACTGTATTTTAATGTGTCACTGTTCTGGGAAAAATACTCAAGGGTTGAAATATGTAAGTAAGTGGACTTGGAGGAAGTTACCAACACCGGACCCTAAAATGAAGTTAAGGATAAACAAAACTTTAGTGTTTATGTTAATTTTCTGGCTTGTCTTTCATTATGGGCACTGGGCCAGACGGAGGTGTGTGAACTCGCTCAGCTATGACCTTTAATATCGACTTATTGATGTGTTGGGGCTGCAGTGTAGAAATCTCAATTGTTGGTGTGTGATTATCTATAGTATCGCTGAGCTGGCGTTGGCCTCTGACCCCTGCTTTTCATTTTGGCTTCCATGCAGCCCCTGGAGAGGAAGTACGTGCGGGTGTCAGGGGAGGCTACCATCCACCACGTGGAGCTCTTCATCAGGAGAAAGATGGAGCTGAACCCTGCCTGTCAGGTGGGCTGCCGATTCTTTTAGAAATGTCACAAGGTCATCAATCAATTATGCGCTCATTAAATCGGTTCCTGTTTTGAAACTGTTTTGTCATTCTGGTTCCCATCGTTTAGGCATGAGATACTGTGATGTTTTCCCTCGAATACGATACTAATGAGCGCTACTGGCCGTCACGCTGATGGAATCTCCCATCACGTTCCATTGTTTATAAACAAGCTGGCTGGGAGCGTCTTCCGTGGCCATCTAAGGTCTTCCATGATGTTGGCCGACAGACGAGGCAGAGGAGCAGACAGGCCTGGAGCTTGCTACTGACAGTGGGCTTTGCAAAACGCCTGGCTCGTGGTGCCAACAGGACGCTTTAACCCCGTTGTCCTGGCGTGCACTGAAATGACCGGTGGGTGGCTTACCAGTAAAATGTATGTGCAGCACAGAATCAGAATTCTAGCATTACAGAAGACCGAATATTTCTACGAAGATACTACTGGGTATACAAATTAAATGCAGATAAACACTGTTATTGACCTATGGAAGTGTGGCTCACTCAATAGCACTGCTGCCTCACACTTCTAGGATTGGAATTCGGAGTCTTCACTAAGCAAAGACACGCTGTTAGACTAATCGGTGTCAAAATTGCCTGTAGTTTGTGTGTGTGAACCGGGGCAGGTTTTGAGTGAGGTCCCACTCAAAAAAATTACTTTGCCGCACCGCCCTGCCCCCCCGGATGTTTCCCAAACTCTATAAGTAGTTTGTGAGCTGAGTCTGAATATTGTAGCTAGCTAGCTGGTTAGCAGAACATGCTGCTTCGGCATCTCCTAAATACGGAGTTTATTTGATATTTAGTTTAGTGACTGTTCGTGGCCAGCAGGGGGCTGAGCAGAAATGTATATTTTGAGTGGTGGTGGACACTTCTTCTGAGCGTTTGCGTGTGTCCTCTAATGGACTGTTATTCTGTCCTGAGCATACCCCAGTCCTGTGCTGCCTCAGATTGGCTCAAGGCACCCTTGTGACTTGACCAGAATAAGCAGTTGGAAGATTGATGGATGATCTGTAGCAGTTTGGGGGTAGGAGTAATTCTCCCTGCAATGCTGGGTGTGTTGTTTTGTAGGAAAGTCTGGTACATACAGTCTGACAGTGATACATTTCGAGCTTAAGGCATTAAGGATTCATTGACTTCCTGCAAACTCATGCACAACATACCCTTATTCTCAATTCAGATTCTGTCCTTGAGCTTCCGTTGGATCGTCAAGCGATTTTTAACCTGACGCTTAATTAAAATCGCAACTTGTGGCACGTAATACATGTCACAGATCTTGAGCTCTTTTCATCTCTGCAGGAACTGATGAGTCAGTCTCTCTCCTTTCACTTGCCGTGTCGAGGAACCTCAATTCATGAGGTGTAACTCTCAGGCACACTGGGAAGCCACCCAAGGGAGAGAGACTGCTCAGATAGAAAATTTACAAACATGAAGGCCTGTTTCTTTAGAGATTAACCCTCACTGCAATGTTGCAACAAAAGGAAGAAGTGGTAATAGGGCTGTTGGTTCTTCTGTGTTCAATTGCTCATGCTAATAGCTAGAGTAAATTAATTAAGCAGCACCGAGTGCTTCCATCCACCTACTGCTTATGCATGAGTGGAGTGTAGTGGAGAAACTCTATACAGGCATGGCTAGGACACCTACGAGTTCATGAAATACTGTGTAATTCTTCACAAACACTTCCTCTTAGATTTTTTCTCATGTGTATCAGAAAATTCATTAACCCCAATGTCTTCCCTTCACCGCTTTGTTAAATGAGAAGGTTATCCACATGTTTATAAGTTACTTCAGATGCTACAAGGTCACCAGAATCAAGCGGTTGCTTCCTGCTTTAATGGTGCGACTGTCAGATCTTATGCAAAATTCGGGGACTGCTGCACGATGTGGAATGGAATAGTGATATTTCATTCATCACCTTGGTGAAACTGGGTTAGTTTTTGAATATCTCACCTTGCTCTACATGCGACACATACAGATACCCCAGCCTCTCTTTTTAAATCAAGAAAAGATTCAGTAATTGTTCTCAGATATATCTACAGAAATTCCCTCAATTTTACCAGTAGATTGTGAGGCCAGGGCTGTCCTCAAACATTATATTACATTTTACATATTTAGCTGACCCTTTTGTCCAAAGTGACATACTATTGAGGCAACTAGCACATTACAAACGTATGAGCTGTCGACGAATCGACTAGGCAAAAGTGCAGGAGCTACACAATAACTTCTAAATAGGTTGCAGTAATCGCTCCTCTCATGATGGGAAGTTTAATGCCTGTTATACAGTTTGGTCAATTATTCTGTTCCCCTTAAACTTCTCACAGTGGGCAGTGAGCACAGTCCTGATCATTGTAGGTACCAACCAAATGTACTTCCCTCCCCTAGACTCCGTGTTGAGAATGTAAAATTGAAATATGGATAATAAACAAAAAAGCATCGAAGATTGTCTGACCCATGCATACAGCTTCTGGTAAGCAGTCCAAGCAGTCTTTGCTTTGTAAAAGTCTCCTGTTGGGTGATTCCCACCCAAAGTGCAGCACTCAGAGAGGGACGGGGAAGGGCGGGGGTGTTGGATTTTGCTCAGTCGAGCGTGATAGTGACTTTTGGAGAGTACAGGCCGCCTTGGTCTCCGTGCTCTATGGAAACGTGGCTTTGAATAATTCACATGCCTCCATCAGTAATAGCAGCACATTCTCCAGGGAAAAGGCCAGTGTTATCTGTGCAGAGGGTAGGGGATGCAGGTTGGAGCAACACGGCACCAAAAAGGCATTGCTCTATCCAAAGGCACATTTTAATCAGGTGCCAAAGGATGGACTGCACAACAAAACAACTTTAATGGAAACTTAGATTTATCCTCTGCTGCTTCTCCTAGCCTCGAACTAACTTACACACTTACATTTTCATTTGACCAGACAGAATCGTCAAGACAAGTAGTAATGGCACAGCCTGTCCGGTTACCGGTCCTGCCTCCAGGTGTACAGAGACCTACCAGAGGCTACATCCACCTTCTCAGTTTAGGTGGAAGCTGTTTGGTCTGCATAATGCCCCCTGAGCTGCTGGTCTGACCGCCCTCATGTTCTTTTCCATTCTGATGTTATAGTGCACAAGATAGCACTACCGATTAGCTGTCAGGTTGTTTCAGTGGCTAATGAAAATAGCTAATTCATTAGGATACCAATTCATGGCATTCCTGTTTTTATATGTAGTTTTAATGGCAGTGCACCATATAGTCAAAAATGGCTTATTTCATATTTTTAAAATGCAGACTTCACTGCGTTCTGAAATCCATTGATTACGAATAAATTTTAGCATAAGGGCTTTAGCGTAGATGCTCATAGCAGGTTAAGAGTCTGCACTCAATTAGGATTCTTTATGCTTCAGTCATTCACTTTGTTCAGGAATCTTGCATTGATGTGGGGACACACTCCGCTGTGATTGGCGAGTGCTGAGAGTGGTAGATAAAGGGCTTGAGAGATAAGGACTAAATTGCTGAAAGTCTAAAGCTGGGCCTCTCGTTACTGAATGAGGTGATGAACCACTGCCTATTCAATCCAAGTTGCACAGAACCATTATCTCCTTCAGACAGTCGGCCTCTGTGTCTTCTGCTGTAATATAATTTTACTGTTACATTAATTGTTCTACTGCAAATGTGAACTGAAGTATTCCTGTGTTCTTACTGGAACTAGAATAGCGTGAAATGGATGTATTCTTATAAACACAGTAACGACCTGAGACGTTCCCTGTCACACTCGTGCTCCACTAGTGAAGTACAGTATAATCCCATCGCTTATACCGGAATATCGTCTATAACGGACGAGGTCCACTGGTCCCACCGTGTGCCTTTACGGACATGCAGAAAAAGCATCGAATATAGCAGACTCGCATATAACAGAATTTCGCTTATAACGAACAAACAATTTGGTCCCCAGGGCCGCTTTTAGCTGTAGTTTTGTTCGGCTATAACGGACATGCAGGCTCCGCCTACAAGGCGCGTGGCGTACCGGTAATATCCAGCGCAGATACGTAGTTGGGATTATTAATAGTCACGCTCTATAAATAGGTATGGCATAACAGCAGGCAACACTGATTGGTCTGTGTGGCTGTCCATCACCAGGCACGCTGTGCATCGGCAGACGACGCTGGCAGCTGGAGAGATGCAGTAAGCAGTGAGGTCAAGGTTACTACTGTACCGTACATGTATAACCACTTATAGGCCATATATACTTCCAGTCAGGTAAAGTTGGATTACTACATGTACAATTTAATAATCTATACCACAAGTGTGTCTGCCGGGGTGTGGCATGAGTAAATGGTGTCCTGGATATAACGGACTGTTTTGCCAGATCCCTTAAAGTCCGTTATAACGGGATTGTACTGTACTGTGAAGAGAGTGCAGTGTGACCAGCAGCTCTCTAGGGGTCCCGTCGAGCATGACTGATGCAGTGGGTGATGGGAGGAACCCAGTGGTCTCACCTCCCCCCCACAGAGAGCATGACACAGCGGGCTCTCACTCATGCACCCCTGCAAATCCTCTTTAATTTACCCTTTCTCTTTAACTGAACTGCTGGCCAACCTGATGGCATGAGCTAAACTTATTGCCTGATGACAACCTGTCATTTTCAGTCTTGTTAAAGTTAAAGGCATGGCTTTTCTAATCCCTTTAATTAAGAAGTATGTTTAAGTGACAAATGATGTAATAACTTAGATAGTTTGAAATGGCACACTTGAAACAGTACTGGAAGTCCACAAATAATAATAACGTCACGTTGTATATGGGGTTCGCTATTATCTGTGGTTTCCGCCTGCCGTGTACTTCAGTATCATACATACAGTGCAGTATCACGGGGGACTCCTCCTCCCTCTTCTTGGCGCTTTGGCGGAATCATGCTGTTGCTGTATATGGTCTGCTCGCGCACTTTCACTTTGTGCACGAGCAGACCCGTTTCCTCTGCAGAGAAGCGTCTTTTTCTCCTACCCGGCAAATCCGCCATTATAAAAGCATTCGCACCTGGCTTTTAAAAAGAATTGGAGATGACACCCCGGTATATACCAGATTACTCCCCAAAAACATCTATGACTAATTACAAGACTTAGTACAAACCTTTTGGACCATGTGCCTGGCACAGCAACCATTTTTCCGCCGTTAAACTAGCAAAAGTGAGTTGGCCACACCCTAAAAGAATTTTTCACCATGAGTGTCAAACAATGTGCTTTAGATCATAAAAAATAGGGCCCGTTATGGCTTGAAAGTCCCTGTGTCTTTAAGGTGCCTTTTGTTCTTCCCAGCATGTAAATTTTTCTGCTTAATTACACTCTGCCACAGCTTGTCAGCATGTCACCATCTTCTTTGTGCATAATCACGTTATGCTGGATGACCTTTGACCTTAGTGGAGAGGTGTACACGCATCACGAGAGTGTCAGAATTGTTTGTGGTTATTAATGGCCTCCCCAGATTTAATAGGTCATGGTCTTTTTATTCAAAGGCCATTTGGCTTGGTAGGTGAATCTCGGCCACTGGATTGTCAGCTCGCCCTGTCCTCCTAATCAGTATTTTTAAAGGTCCATAGGAGTATCGAAAATCTCCCGTGGGCGACTCCTCCCCAGACACAGTCTAATCATTCTCCTCTGACCATCGACCGCATCCCAAATGTTGAGCCTCTTTGTTCACTAATCAGCAGTGAATCTGTTGATTTTCATTTTGGCTTTCATTGATTTTCCTTATCATGCCTGCCCTCGCTTTCCAAACTGCTGTGTTGTTTAATTTATTCCCATCTTGCATGGTGGCTGTCTCAGTCTCCCCGTGTTTCAGTGGTGCAGCCCTTTGTAGTACCATTGAGATGTCCTTGAGAGTCCCCTGGGGCTGGACACTTTTTGGCTTGCAGCCAGATTTCTGTCGCTTCTCGCGGTCATGTATCAAACTCAGGACTCCCGACCCTGAAGCCCTATGGGAGGTGGGCCTTGGCACACGGGCTGGAAGATGTGAGGGAGGCTGAGCCATCCTAATCTTCTGAGCAGGACTCTGATAAGAGGGACAGAAGGAGCTTTGAGCAAGAGCCAAGAAGCCATGCTATAAGGGGCATTCCATGCATTTTTCAGTGCCAGATGCCCTGCAGGGGGCGCCACCATCCAGAAGCAACCTTCGCTGGTAACTGAAGGTGTACTGATGCGTGAGTGAAATAAATCACACCTTTCTGATGGCATTTGGCTCGGTGACCAAATTAATCATTAGACCCCCCCCCCATTTCTTCAATTATAATTTTATACTTCATCTTAGCTAAAGAAAATGTAGGAAAGTAGCCAAAGGTGTATGTGTGGGTTCAGCAAGATTCATTTCTGTGTGTGCACATATGCAGTATTTAAATTTATGCATGAGTGTATATATTTACATAATAACTCACATTACCATGCCTGCTGTGATATTGTCTGTAAGTTGACTGTGTGAGGTCTTATGTTTCTCTGTTCTCCTACCGATACTCTATTCTGTGTTATACGGCAACCACTTTCTAAGTATGAACTTACATGGCCAATAAACAATAATAAACGTGTCTGTCTAATGTGGGATCTCACACATCTTCATTGGCATATTTTTTTTGTTTTCGGATAGTGCTGAAGCTGATTATTTTTAGTAGACATCACACTTCTGCTGTCAGGTAGTCAAACCTGTGTCCAGAGAGGCCATTGATTCACAGCTACCCGTTCTTCCCCATCGACGTTTGTTTTCCTCCTGGTCTCTCTGTATGCTGGCCATAGACATCCTTAATCGCCATCTAATGAATAACTCGTTTGCGGGCATTGATTCACTGCCCATTTGTAAAGGCACCCAGACCATATCTTGTTCATTAGCTCAGACTCCTTGCATCGCAGTTCATGCATGTTAAATATTTTAACATTGGATATTAAAGGGCAGCTGGCTTCGGAAGCATAGTTCGCACAAGCCACTGCATTCATCTTATTTAATTACTTGTATGTTGTGATAATGAAATGCTGTGGTTTGTAGGAATCAATGGCTGTTTTGGCTTGCACTGCTGGCTCTGTTTCAGGCTTTCTCTGTGTCAGCACAAATGAGATCACGAGTGCTGTGAAGCAAGTCTACCCAACAACAGCAGAGGTCTTCAGTGTTCATGGGGAACGTGCTGTGGGCTCTTGGGTCAAATACGCTGAATTTGTGCCTTGGCTTGCTGGTCTGACCTGGTTTGTGTATTTTATCTTGCAGGTGGACGTTGTCTGTGGGGACCACCTGCTTGACCGATACCAGTCATTGAGGGAGGTCCAGAATGGCATGGGAGAAGGTGCACTTCAGGTGTGTATCTGGAATGTTCTCTTTAGCCCTGAGGTTCACGGTGAAAGGGGTCACAGCACGGATCCCAGTGCAGCTGACTCGGCACCAGTCCTGTCTCTGAGTCCTTGGAAGCTATTGAGTCCTTGATGGTATTCAGTCAGCGGTATGTTAATACTTATGAGGTGGTGCTGAAAACAATCGCAGCTTCTTATAGTCAGAAAGACCCCCGGTTTCTCCCAGGCATGGGCTGAGCTGGGGAGTGTGCAGTCTGAGGCTTACAAAGTGTCTCTAACCAGCAAAGGAGTTTCCATTTCAGCCATAATGATTCCACTTTATAAGGAAGCGCAACAGTCAGTTTTATTCCTTGGATAAAATTTGCCCTTGAGCTTATATCAGAACTGCTCACATCAGAAATATTATTCCCATGTTTAAATTGTGTTTCATATTATTAAACTGCAAAACAAGTAATTATGGAGTGAAAATGATCTGAGTACAACCACTTTGATACAGCGAGAGCCAGGATCAGCAGGGATTTGGATCCGTGAAAGCGACGAGAAGAGGAAGGGTGCACATGTGTTTTCCTCTCTCGACGAGTTCTGGGTGTAATTACTGTGCATAAATTAACCGGCACAGGACTTTAACGATGGTGGAGAGTGAGCGGAATGAGCAGGCATGTTTTATATGATAGGGTTCCATGTTTTTCTCTTACTGCACTAGGAATAAAAGAAATTTATAATATATCAGTTTACATATAATCTTCCTGTCCTGTCATACTACCTTTTTATTGAAAATCATGTAGTTTATCCTTGATGTGTGTATTGTACTACTTTTAGTTGTCGCATTCACAGTAGTGTTGCAATCCACCTGTGGCATATTGAACTGTTTTGTTTTACGCCTAATAAGATTAATTAGTTGGGGGGGGGGGGGGTGGTGAAAGTGGCTGCATGGCTGCATGGACTGAATAAACATGTAAAATGAAGCTGGTTCTGCTCTGTAGGGCGCGGTCCATGGCACCCTGAGCAGTGCACTCTCTGTGTCAAGTTCAGGCTTGATGCTGCTGCACTCAGCATCACTGAGATTAGCTATGGTGGCAGTTCGCTGTGTGAGATTTGCCCACTGTTATATGCAAAGAATTAATAACCTATGTTTCTGCTGAAAGGGTGGGCCGCATTTGTTTACTTAATTTGTACGTTAGTGTTATTTTCATATTGTTTTGCACATTTTTTTCCTTGCATTTCTGCTTCAGTTTGCATTAAATTGTACGCCTGATCAATTTCTCTTTATATGGAGCATAAATAACTGTGAGGCATGTGGTGCAGTGCGGCATCCCCCTCTGCTGTGCTGCGGAGTCGCATGTAAGCCATGATTGCAAGGATGGTGCGGTGCCAGGGAAGTGTCGGGTCAGCAGTCAGTGGAACACCCCTCCACACACACACACACACACACACACACACACACACCCACTGCAGGACACGCATGCAGCATACCTCCTGCACGCCAGTGAACCGCTGCACAGTCGTGTCTCCATACCCTGCACGTCGCACCTGAGCTACCTATAATAAGATGCAGTAAATGCATCCCAGTGGACAATCACGAGTCATAACATATTCCTGGAAGGGTAGCCTGTCGCCAAGGTGACGGCCTGTGGACTCCCGGGTACGGTATGAGGTGTTTACTGGGCCGTGTCTGGACCACAGCTGAGCCTCAGGCCACGTTAAAAGGTAGCCAGTTAAATCACCTCCATCTATAGTGCATTTACCTTTTATGGTGGTTTTCTGGGTTATGAAGCCCTGTGGACACTGAGAGGCGAGAGGCTAGCTAATTGAAACGTCTGCGTGCATCAGTGTGTAGAATGGTGGTGTATCTCTGGAGGGCTGGTCTCAGTAACACAGGGCTTTTTGGTGTCTCTACATTTCCGAGAGCAGTATAAGAGCTAAAAAAGCCGTACGATCCCGGAATGAGCAGGAAGTGTCCATCGATATGCAGTAGTTTCCTTGTACCCGCACTTTCGGTAGATTGCGACATGTAACAATTTATGTTTTTATTCTTCTTTTTTCCTTTGAGGAGTACAAAAGAATGATTTTCATTGCTCTGTCGTTCCTTGATACGTGACATTTTTTTCATTACTCTGTCGCCTATTGAGAATTAGGCTGAAACGTCAGAATCCCTTTTGTTTGTTCATTCAAGAGAGTATAGTTGTACTGAATTATATAATAATGTACAAAGTACTTTATTATGACTATTTAATGTTGGTAATGTCTTGCTGTGCGTAATTTATTAATTACCATATGTAAGTACACAAAAATCGCATATATGCTGTATGTATATGAGGTCCGCAGATGGTTCGGTATTATCCGCGGACAGAGAGTCAATTCTAATTATGGTAGCTCTTTTTTGATTTGAAGGATGGTTACATCTTCGACAAACAGTGAGTGTGAAATTAGAGGCAGGACTGGGTGTAGTTGGAGCATACCGTGCTCTTGCACTGAGGTGAAATATTGCGCTTTGTTTATCCCCCAGAGGTCAACCAGGGCACTGGACGCCCCGTAAAGCTGACAGGCGGTGAATTAGTACGAGAGAGGCCCTAACGTCCCCGTTGGTGCTGGGGTGGGGGAGGGGTGGAAGGCCTTTGTCTCCCCCCCCCCCAACCCCTAGCGTCACCTCACCTCTGTGCTGTCAGGCATCCTGTTGTGCCCATTACCGAAAGAGATTTATGCTTACTCCCGACAAAGCTTCACATCAGTGATGCGAATGTCTGTTCAATGTGCTGCCTGATAATCGAGAAATAGGAAGTGATGTTACCTTGGACCAAGGCCTAGATGCTGTTTTCTCATGTTTTCCACTTCAGTGTAAAATGCGGGGATGTTGTCTCCGAAGAAAGCTCTTGGATGCAGAGGATGCATTAAGTTATATTTAAGGTGTAATTAAGCTCTTTATGGGTTCTGTGACATAGGGGGATTTGTAATGCCTCAAGTACTGGAAGGGGTTATTGTAGTTTTATAATTGACTCTATTATTATCTGGAAAGCATTGTAGAAATGCAGCTAATCCCCATGGTTTGGGGTGTGAGATTTTTTGGAGATTTTCATTGGTTAGCACGTTATATTTAGGCTAATAAATATGTCCTTTTTTTGTAAATCCAAAGACCTTTCAGATCAGCCTTGTGAGATAGGGGAAGGCACCACATAGGTGTCTTCTAGCCCATTAGCTGTTTTTGGTATGAGCAGACCGCCTGGGCACCCCTGTTTCCGGGAGCTTCCTCACGTTGATCCTTCGCTCTCCGTTCCGGACCGAGCCACAGAACCGGCACCTACGGGAGTCTTTCCAAATACCATGATGAAATAGTCTTCTGTTATTACTGGCCCCCAGTTTATCAGCACGAACTGGGCTCTCCCGGGATTCGCCTGTGTTGTGTCTCGTAATGAAGATGCCCGTCTAGGAGCATAATAAGACCCTCCGGATACATTTGTCAGCGTGCAGTGAACAGTAACAAGCGCGCAGCTGCTTCACACCCATTTTCTCAGCCCCACATTACATCTCTTTTTACAGATTACAGAAATAGAACCAGAAGCTGAAGCCAAGATTAAGATATGTGTTTAAACCATGTGGCAGATATATTGTGATTTTTAAATTGTTCAGCAGCAAGGGGGAATGCCATCCCGGCTGGGAAAACTGGATGCGTTTCAGATAAAGAAGTGCAGTGTAGCGCCCTCCCCAGCTCAGTTTTACTTGTGTAAAATTTTCGCTCAGAGGTACAGGGTGGCAGTCAGCTGAAATGACTTCCCTTTCCATGCTATGCAGGGTGAAGGTCCTCCAGAACATTTTCAGACTGTGGTGCTGTTTTCCAGCATAGCTACAATAGAGCTCTTTGTCCTAGACCCTTTCAGTCAACTAGGATGTGGTATTTATTCATAGCATATTAATATGTTTTCCATTCTGAAATTTCTGGAATGCAACATTGGGTATCCGCACTTGAATAGCCAGGTCCTGGTTTCATGAACACACCCCTAAAAACCCACAAGCGCGTTACACGGTGTTGCGTGTCCTGCCACCCAGAGCGTGCTGGTGTTACGCGAGACTGGGTAGAGTAGGAGGATCTTTGATGCATTTTTTAATAATATGTTACCAAGTCACATTAATAATAACTTTCACACAGCCTTAGAAGTGTTGGCTGCTTTCAGTTAGTGATTAGCTGTAGGCAGAAAAGCTGAGTGCAAGACGTCTGCAGCTTGTTTCAAGGCAAAGTTAGGGTTAGAACTAGGGTCTCGGTAGAACTGTAAGGCCACTTTGGATGGGTGGGATGGGTGGAAATTCATATTGTACCATAAATTGTTATAATCAGGCTTTTGTTGTGTGTGTGTTTATGGTTTATGCTGGCTGCTGTGAACCTCTGCACCCCAGAGGTCTGTATGGTATGTGTGTGATTTCTCCACAATGTGATAAAAGCCTGATATTTTGATGTTGTGGGGACCATTCTTTCGGTCCCCACAGGAGGAACATCTGTGAATGCAATCAAAAAAACTAAAAATGTTTTAATATTTAGTTTGGTTACTTATGGTTAAGGTTAGGGCTGGGTAGGGGTTAAGGTTATGGTTAAGGTTAGGGCTGGGTAGGGGTTATGGTCGTCATAGTTGGGATTAGGGTTTTGCCCATAGAAAGGAATGGACAGTCTCCATAAAGATATGGATGCAAACGCGTGTGTGTGTGTGCGCGTGTGCGCACATGCTGTATACTGAAATGGGGTTCCCTGGTGAGAAAAGCAGGGACTCAAAGCCGGTTTCAGAAGAAAGGCTTTATTTAATTTTTAATAGACTACACTTAAATGTTTTTAAAGCAGAGGTTGGAATAGAGTGCAGACAAGAGCATAACAAAAATTCAGTCATTTCTCTCCTATACATGAGTCTTGTTTCCTATTTTGTAAATTTAAAAAGAGGGTGTGCCTTTTCCTGCCTGGGATTCCTCCAAGAAACATCCTATTAACTAGGTGTTCTTTTAATTTAATGCTGATCATTACTAAAGTCGTGAAAACAATAGCAGGCTTGAGTGGTCAAATTGGTGATTGGTTATGTTCAGACAGAGACGAGCCCAGCCAGTTGAGCAGATGTTATGTACAATCCCGAATGCGGCCCTTGGCAAAGGCGCGCTCTCGGTTTTGTTATGCTCTGTCATATCCTACCCAGCCCTGCCTATTTAGCTTCCTTCTCTCCCCTGACGTTTATACTGTTAGAGCTGGGGAAGTTTCTAGAAGCAAATGGATTTTCTTTGTTTTTTATTTGCGGCTTACCTTTTTTTTTTGTTGGGAAATGTCAGGAGACCAGCCTGTGCTGCAGATGCCCTCTATCGCCGCCAAAGAGTCCCTCCTGATGGCACTATTTATAACCCAGCTAGGAGGCTGGCGGGCAGGGTGGCGGCTGGCCATCCCCAAGCATCTCTGTCCCATTACCCCGTGCGTCCCTGCGCTTAACATCAGTCACAATCTCATTTTTGGGCATTCGGATCATCATAGCCTCAGCATTTTGGTGAATGATTCATATTCCTCGTTGCCTGGCCCGTCTTAACGAAAGGTTACTGACCGAAGCTGGGAGTGAAGGCTCCTAGCCAGATGGGTAAACATGGAGCCGACTCAAGGTTCACACGCTGTAGGGTCTTTAGAAACAAACAGGCCTGAGGTTCTGCTCAACACCATCACTTTTACCATAGTTACAGTGCACACACTTCTCAGAGAGAATGGTTTGTTGTGTTTTGCAGCAGTAATTTGTGGTTGAAGAGAGATGTAAATGCCAGTGTTCAGAAAATGGTGGGGGAGTCTTTGATTGTTCTCTTGAGAGATGCCATGTTCATCCCTCAATTCTGCGGGCGGGGGGGGGGGGGGGGGGGGGGGGGGG
>JAODLD010000047.1:6460449-6494526 GCA_026781065.1 Mormyrops boulengeri | reverse complement strand
ACACTTGTTCTGGCCCTAATAATGGCATGGAAGTTGTCCAGAAGGTTCCTGCAGCAGACGGGTAAATCGGCACTTGCCGTCCCCGATGCTCGTTTTTCATTGAACCCCGGAAGACGGATACCGGCCTGGTTCTGTCAGGGGACCCTAGGCTCAGGCACCATTCCTCTCTCTCATCATCATCTTCGCCTTTGTGATGCGTTTCGAAGGGAAATGGTTCTCAGAATCACCAACTGGTTCCACATTAGGAGTCACTGACTTTAGATCTTTTCTGTGCATAAATGATGATAAATTTGCCCTTTTCTCTTTTCATAGGGAAACTCAGCAGGTTTTTATCTTCTCTCCCTGGAATGTTTGCTTCTGTGTCCCCTGCATTACACCACCTCAGACTCAGCCGCACTGACTGTCTCTTTCCTTACTCCAGGATGGACTTCTCGTGCTGCATTTCGGACTTGTGCAGCCTCCCCGGAGATGAGTAGGGGAGGGCAGATCGTGGAGGGTCCCACGTCGCTCGGATGCAGGGGGTGTGTCATCTCACCATAACATCGACTGTGCCGCGCAATGCCTTTTCGCGCTTCCTGATTACTGCACCTTCTGGGAGGGTTGACTGCAGTAATGTTCTCTAAATGCCTGCAAGGCTGAATTTTAAAGCTCTTTGAAACATCAATGAAATGTCCCCAATCCCTAGGAACAGGACATCTTTGTCTGCTCACAGGGTTACGAACAGTACATCCCAGTGTGCCGTATCCAAATAAAAACAGATATGAAAATGCTTACATCAAGGGCTAAATGTTTTTGCGTGGCATGTGCACTTGCTAGTATTTCTGAATGAAATTTATAGGAAACCAGAATAGTCTGTCTTTCAGAAAGACTGACTGATGATATTGTAATTAGCAGGCACATTTGCTAGAATTTTAACAAGGCCATCTGTTTTTTTTCTACACAACGGTTCTTGAAATTGGTTCATATTTGTAAATATTATCTTTGAAAAGTAATAAGTATGCATTTTATCCACTGTGAGAAGTTATTCTGTCCTTCACGATATCTTGAGTCAGGGTAATGTGTTTTGTCTGAATCCTGGCAATGAATCATTAGGACAACAATTCAGGGTTCCTTCTGTCATACTAAATTGTATCGGGGACCTTAAGCAGTCCACTTTATTCAGGGATTTGTCAGTCCTCATGGGAAGAAAACAATATGCAAAGGTCTCACGTGCCACTTGATTTCAGTGCCGGTGTTTCTAAAGAGGCTTTTTGAGGGCATGAATTCTACACTAAAAAACAAATGATATGTAAGAGGGATTTTACTTATACTGACATGTGAGCTTCCTGTAAAAGAATGTTTACCGCATTGTTTAGTTTTCTGAGTAGCATTAATTCTGTAACAACGTGCGAGGGACATTTGCCATTTGTTAACAAAGACTAATATGCAGGCTGCCTGCTAGTGCACACGGGATTGGCTGGCCTTAGCAGACACGGAGGTCCTCTGGCTGTGAATCGGACCGGCGGCACTGCCTCCCTGAACTGTCTGCCTGTCAGATCCACTGAGCTTCATGATGCTTTACCCCCCCCCCCCCAGTCTGGGACACAACTTAAAAGGCGGCCTGACCCTTCGGAAAGTCGGCGGCGGTATCCAGGGCAACACTCTCCGTGCTTTAATTAACCCATTACTTTCAAGGGATCTGACACTTCCACCTCTTAGTGTGTTTTAATAGTGCACTGCAATTGTGTGTCGTGCTTTAAATTGTTTCCATGTTTACGCAAAACAGAAACTGCTTTACTGATGTGCTTACTTGCTGTCGATTGCATTATATGTCTTCGGGTTTGTTCACCATTGTTCGTTTTTTCCTCAGTGTCTCTGACGCTTCGTCAGCACCCCTCTCGCAGGTGTTGGCCGGCGAGCCGCAGAAGCCATGTTAACTGATTGCAATGACAACAGATAGCTTTGGTGGCATTGTGTTGATATACTGTTTTTAATTTATTGTGGGTTTTTTTTTTTTAAAGTTAATGGTATATATGTTGATATAGAAAATTCTGCATTTGATTGCCTGAATCACAATGTGTGTCTTGCTTCTTGTTTGCTGATTTTAATAAAAAGCAAGAAATGCTAAATGAAATGGAGAGTTCATGGAGGGGGGGGTCTGTCACCCTGGGGGGTCTCTTTGCTGAGAGCATCTGTGTCTTTGTCCTGCACTCTCAATAGCAGGAAGCTAGTGACTTCTTTTAGCTTAAGTTTTCACTTTTGCCCCATCATATGACTGACTTAGGTTACGTAGACAATCGATACCAGACTAATCTGACACCATCCACTTTGGTTAGGTAGAGCTTTAATTAACATAGGCAAGAAAGTTGACTCTTTGCCAACTGGCATAATTATCACTGGGGCAGTTTCTCCTTATGAACTGGAGACTCTTAATTGGAGGGGATCTGACCCAAATCCTCTGATATGAAGTTTGCTGCTCACATATGTTATTTCATTACTCAGAGGGTTTATGATGATGGTTAGATCACCAGTCCACATCTCACTCACTACCTGGGACGCTTATCGCTGAGTACGTGCCAGGCTACCTGTAATAATCTACAGTGTATTTAATGGATATTCTTCTGTATTCTTCCCAACTATGGGATACAGGCTGTCCTTGGATTAAGAACATCTGACTTACAGACAACTCCTACTTAAGAATGGATTGTCATAAAGCCTATTATATTAAAAATTTGGGTTAATTACAATGGTTTATAATAATGGCCGCACGCATTACTTTATGATGCTCGTGAAAACATTGCACAGATGCAGCGGTTTGTCAGCTCGAGGTACATGTACAGTACAATACCGTATATAGTTACTTTTATTACTACTGCATAATTATTATTGTTGTTATGTACTGTATAATTATTTTTCCAACTTACCTATAAATTCAACTTAATGACAGACTTGGGGAACTGGGGACTGCCTGTATACAAAGCATTTTTTAATTTATTTGAAACAAGAAGCACCCAGGAGCTCAGACGCAGCTTGTCGAGTTTTTAGGGAGCGGCTCTGCCTGTGCTGTCAGCGGGCGGCACTGCAGGGGTATAAATTTTTGACGATATGCGGCATGTGTGACAATCTGCACGGCCACTGAGGCCTCTGGGACCTGCTGGTGCTGCTGGTTTCAAAGGTCAGTACTGAAGTACCGGGTACCACTTAATGTTTTTTTTTTTCCCTGTGCTTTTCTTGCCAGGAGACCAGAAAGGATCTGGGCAAAGGCTGGTTATTCAATGTATTGTTTTAATCCAGAAGTGTCAAAGCGCTACACAGTTTCTCAATTTTTATTTAAGCAAAAAAAAGAAAAAAAAAGCACAACGCATTTCTTAAATAAGGCAGTGTAGATTTAGTGTATGTAGACCATTAATCTGACCAGTTAAACTTATTTGTCATAACTATTTTCTTCTTAATATCGTGAAACTCTATAGGGGCTGTGCATCTAGAAGAACCACTCAGGGGTGTAGTGAGGAATTCTGGGATCCCTCAGCACGTTCTGCGTTCTGTCGAATGGGGAGAGGGGTTCCTACATCCAAAATGCAATAGAGCAAAATTAGCATTCTTTTGCTAATACAGACCTTTAAGCTTAAGTGTTTTAATAACATTAGCTGGACAAAGGCTCCCGTTATCAGAGGCCTAAATTAATTGTTAAATAGCTAAACATGAGTAAGTCGTCCAGAGACTAGACAGAGATCCCAGTTACCGCAACATCAATGACAACTGCTCCTGAAATGGTAATGGGACAAATCAGAACCCATTTGTTCACACGCGGTGGGGGGAGAAAGTGTACCTTCACTACATGCTGGATGCTGATGTCGCAGATTTACAGTAATTATTTTAATTTCCTTTTGTAATTTGCTGTCTTTGCCCCAGGATGGGACATCGGTAGGGTGACCTGACATGTGACACCCAGAGCGGGAAGTTTGGTAAATTGCTTGACTTTTTCTCAGTAATAGAGCTGTTTTACTGGGAGACCGGAAATTAATAGCCGTCATCCTTACACACTGCTCTTTGATCAGGGATGTGACTTGTAAATGAGGCTCACATCAGGATTCCAGTGGCTGGCCGCTCCTGCACTGGGGGCCGCCTTGATGCAGCCGGCGAGGGGGTGTAGCAGGGTGCCGGCTGGTTACGCTGTGCGCTCCTCCTTCCTTAAAAGGAAGTTACAAATAAAGTAATCTGATATAATAAAATTAGAATACAGTACAAAAAATACTGTATTGGACACCCCAGTAAGCACCTCTGGATCAATACTGGGGAGGAGGAAGCTACACAACAGCTGCCTAGACCAGGCCATCCCTCAAAACGTGTGGGGGGGGGGGGGCAGGATAACCCAGGATGGGGCACCAACCCATCGCAGGGCGCACTCACACACAGGTTAGGGCTAGGGTTATTGCAGTTAGGGTTAGGGTTGCTCCCTTAGAAATGAGTGGGCGGTCCCCACAAAGATAGGAATACAAACCTCTGTGTGTGTGTGTGTGTGTGTGTGTGTGTGTGTGTGTGTGTGTGTGTCCTGTATGGCACCCTGTCCAGGGTGTGAGCTGCCTTCTGGGATAAGTTCCAGGATCAGTGTAAACCAACCTGGATAAGAGGTCCTGAGATAATGGACAGATGGACGCAAATATCTTCTTTTCGTTACATTTGGGTATTGGGCCTTTGAAATTACTATGAAGGGCAGGATTTTCTTTAAACCGAACCTTTTATTTATTTACCTGTCAAACACTGTCTAAGTGTGGAATACGTTTGTAAGGTTGTTGGCGTTTGCCCTTCCAAAACCTGAATGCACATTAAGGTCAATCATTTTAAATTGGATTGGGTAAACCCATTTTATAAAACGACTGGTATTTCTAAATGTTAATGTAGATTTTTAAAAGCACCTTATTTCTGGTTCAAATTGATTGGACTCTGAAGGGCTTCTACATTGCCTTGGTGGCAAAGCAAATAATCTCAGATTAACAGGTTGACAGCAAGCTGTCCCTTATTACATTACACCTTTGTGACTGCAAGTGAAATTAAAGGTGAAAATAATCGAAGACATTGAAGCATGTTTTTTTATTGGTATGTGCCATACAGCAGTAAGGAACAGAGGAAAATTGTTTATCTAAATTCAGACACTACTGGTCTTGCCATTTAAGGACACTAATTCTAGAAAGAGATACAGCACATCAGTAGTCAAACCACACACTGCACATACACAAGTGCCAAACTGAAAAAGCTGGTGTTGTTAAGGCATTCTGAAAACCTACAGCATTCTCGCTTTTTCTGTGGGTAACATTTTTTGTTAAACATTTGATGACCCCTTGATGCACATGCATTCTGCGAAAGGGCGTCCATGCCACTTGCATTCGTACGATCATCAGCAAGCTCAGTCACCTCGCTGTGCTTGGAACAAATTCGATTAAGGGCTCCTGGCCTCAGCAACCAGCATGTTATAGTTATGGCAGACAACACAGAAGAATGATGGACATCCACCAGTTTCCCTCAAAATACTAGCCAGAGTGGTGGATTGAAGAGATGTCTGACAACTTTATGTTGTCCTTACTGTACATTTGTATATTTTTTCCCAAAACACTTATCCATGTCACCCCACCAAAGGCTTAGATATGACTGGAAGCTCTACAGAAACTCAAAGAGTTGGAGGACGCATCAGACCGGGTGAAGTTGTGCCAGAGATATAAATTTCAAAAAATCACTTAACTGAGACACTATGAGATAAATTCAGTCTCACAGTAACACATTTGTCTCATTCAAGCAAGTGGTCAAGCACACAACATATTCTGATACAGTCAAACTAACAGTCACAGCTGATTAAATTGAGGCCCTGTTCTGTGGTATTCTAGCTCGTATACTTTGTATTGCTAAGGCAGGGTAGCACAGTATAGATTTCTTAAGAAACATTCCAGGCATCCTTAAGGATATTTAAGGATGTTTTTGTGCACATAGTTAAGAGCCATGGTCTATCAACCCATGAATTTTGTGCTGAACATTTTGTAAAGCAAAATCCTGCTTGACTAAAGTGTACATTGGGTGACTATAGATGAGATTAACTAGTGCAGATGATCTTAGCACATTTAATCAAGGAGCACAGCTGAAATGATAGTACTCTGAAATAGAGACTCTCTGAATATGAAATTTCAACAATTCACGTTCATCGTAGAAGTTGACTGCAGGAATACAGCCACCCTAGTTACTGAAATGCACCCTACTTACTGAAATGCTAAACATAATTTCCAACATTCAGCCACACTTTTGAGCCTTGGAGTACCTTGGCGATATGCTACAAGGAACAGAGAAATGCAGGAAATGGAGAAGACTTCATTTTCTACCCTATGGTCATGAAGACACAGTCAATGACAGTGGCCTAATGACACACCATGCAAACATGAAAAATACACCATGCAACTAACTGTTGAATTCAATAACTTATTTTTCTAAGTTCAAGTAAATAGATGCATTAATATATCAAGAGCAATCTTAGAGAGGAATTTTTCTTTTTCGTTTTAAGTAGAGGCCATTTGGACGGTAAAATTTCAGTGGAGAGCAGATGCCTACCTGCAGATGATCGTTCACATTTTTAACCGATTCATTGGCTACACTGTCTTTAAAATGGTTTTAATACAGTCCATTTGGGTACTTCTAATAAAATGTGCTAGATGCTCTACTTTGGAACACCAAAGGTTGATCATTGTCCATCACTAATGACTCAACAACGTTAGATCTTGAGTTTTAAGCCACGGCATTTAGATACTATTCGTGCTGGATACATGAACTATTTTAAAACAAGGTCTGAAAAAGACAAGTGCTTATCTTCAGTCATTTGCAGAATTAGAAATGCTTAATAGAATATATATTGTAGTTCTGATATGTCTGTGATTTCTGGTGAACTTACACACCCCCACACCGTCTGGAATGTGTTGAGAATAATTTACCTCCTATGGCAGTGCACTAATACTTAAGTCCATAATGGTGTCTGTATTGTACGTGTGGTTTTAAAGTGCCGTTTGAAATTTCTGGAGCAAGGTTTCTGGAAACTCACATTGTAAGGTGTTCATAGTGCAGTGTCACAACGGTTGTGTGGTGGATTCCTCTCTGAGACCACTCCGATACAGCATGGGGAGGGGATTTAGTTTTTCTGGTTGGTGGAGTTGATGCTAATGGACTCGTTCTTCTCCACCTTCTTGGTGGAGGTGGTCTCCTCGACGATCTCCTCGAATGTGTCGCGCTGGATGCTCGTCTTGCTGGCTTTGGCCTGAGGTTCCTCCTCCTTTTCTTCCTTCTTTCCGACCTTGGAGGTGCTGGGGTAGATGCGGGTCTGGTACCCGTAACTCAAGCTGGGGCTAGGGTTGGGGACACCAAAGGATATCCCCGAGCTGATGCGAGTTTCCTCTCCCTCCAGCAGTTTCCTGTGAAGGGCGTACAAATGATGCAGGATTGTATCACACCCATGGGGAGACTCTGTTGTGAAAGACGCTATATATAAAAATAAATTTATGTGCTAGAGGGGAGGGTCAGTACTATCTATCTTATTGTCACATGTGTCAGTGAAGAGAGGTATTGTTTATTTTAACACTAAATTTCTACGATACTCTAATAACATGTTAAAGCAGAAACATTCAATATAAAAATTATTCTGTGAGAAGTGAGAATTTAAACAGTAAACAGCCATAATGTGAATGATAATTACAATACTATTTTTACTGGGTCATAGCTAATGTAGCACATAGAAATTAACATAGCCTAAAACTGTGTCTCTTTATTGATTTTCCTTCCCAATCAGAGAAATGCTTATGATGCTCTACCTATAGGCTGCAATCTCAATATCCAAGGCCATCTTGACATTCAGCAGGTCCTGGTACTCTCTCAGGTGGCGTGCCATCTCGCTCTTGGTGGCCCTGAGCTCATTCTCCAGCTGGTTGATTGTGTCCTGGTCACCGAATACAAAGAATGTTGCAATAACACGTGGTGCATGGATTACAGCATCTGTGGCGCATTCAGCCAAGTTCAGGAATCACAACCTCCTTCTCACCCCTCATTTCTGGGATTTACGGAGATTTAGAAAAAAAACGGCACATAATGCAGCCATAACAACTGACTGACAACTGTTTCCCATTAAAGGCTACTTGCTACATTTATCAGAATTTCAAAGAGTACTGAGCTTCACGTAATTTTAGTAGCCTGTTGAAGTAAAGCTATACATATAGTGGCACTCTTTCCCCTACGTCCAACCATGAGCTGACATGGAAATTTGGCATTCTGTTACAAAGACAGATTTAGAGTAAAGCCCTTAAGTCAGTACTTAGTTACTGCCAGTCTGTGACCTTGAGTAACCTTGAGCATAATTTTCTTTATCTGGCTGACGTGGGGCGTTTCCAGTGCTCTGAGAGACGGTTTCAGCACCATGGACAGGACGCACCACCTGCTTTTGCGGCCGCATGACTACATAAAAGTTGAATATTCAGTTTCTATAGGCATATTAATCAGCTCGTTAATTCCACATTAAGTTAAATCCGAGCCCACGTTATTTTTTTGTTATGTAATGCAATGTCTCGGTGCACATCTCAATGCACATCTCAAGATAATCGTTTGTTGGAATAAAATTAGCCTTCGTGTCTGCAATTATTTACATCAGATTTTTAGATATTAACTATTATTATTTTCTTTTACCACGTATATATTTCATTTACAGCCAATACATTTTTAACTAGTTCCTGTTATTCGGGTAGAAATGGAATGTCATACATATAATCTAATACTAAATTATTTTTAATGGTGTACGTCCTACCTGGAATCCAATAATTTCGGTATTATGCCTGTCTTCCATTTCCCGGATCTGCCTCTCCAGTGACTCGTTGGTTCCTCTGAGACTTTCGATTTCGATAGTCTTGGACTGGAGTTGTCGCCTAAATTCGTTGATCTCTTCTCTATTTGCCCGGATCGCCTCATTGCTTCGGTTTGCTTGTTCACTTAGATCCGCAAACTTGGACTTGTACCACTCTTCGGCCGACTGCAGATTCTTGGCTGCCAGAGTTTCGTACTGGCCACGGATCTCTTTCAGCGCAGACGTGAGATCAGGTTTTGCAACCTCCATTTCAACAGAGACCTGGGACGCCTGGATCATATTCATTAGCTCAGTCACCTCTTCGTCGTGAACCTTCCTCAAGAAAGATATCTCATCCAGTAGGGACTCCACTTTCTTCTCCAGGTCCAGTCGGACGATCGTTGCATCGTCCACGTCCTTCTTGTAAGTTTTCAGCATCTGCTCTACATCCTCTCGTACTCTTATTTCATCTTCATACTTGGCTCGGAGTTTCTCCAAATCGTCCTCAATGTTTTCTCGTTCAATCAAAATCTGCGACTTCTCTCCGTTCAGCAGCTCCACCTGGGAACGGAGCTCTCGGATCTCCTGCTGGTATAAATCTGCAAGTCGGGACGGCTCGCTTTGCCGCTGTCGCAGCGCCACCAGCTCCGTCTCCAGCACTTTATTCTGCTGCTCAAGATTGCGCACCTTCTCGATGAACATTGCGAAGCGGTCATTGAGCCCCTGCATCTGTTCTTTCTCATTCGTTCGGATAATTTTAAACTCATTGTTGAGAGCTGAACTCTGGGTCAAATCAAGGCTTTCGGTTAGCACGGGTGAATAAGAAGATCGCCCTGCTCTTTTGTAGGAGCTCAAAGAGGAGCGGGTCAGAGACTGAGACCTAAAGCCACTAGATGAGAAAGAACTTCGGGAGGAAGGTGCACTGCTCAGCCGCGGAGGAGAGGCAGCATAGCGAGGGGAGTCCCCGAAAATCTTTCGGTAGGAGGAGGAAGAGTACAGCTCTGATCCGTAACTCATCCTGGCGACCAAGGACTAGGAGAGAGAGAGAAGAACACCCCTTGCATCTTCTTTATATAGCAGGACCGTGCCAATCAATAATTAACGTGGTCTAATGCGAACTTTAAGCCCGTCACGTTGGAGATTTTTAGCGATTATTCAAACATAATTTAAATATAACAGCTAGTTGAAAATTATTGTCATACGAAGACGCATTTTATGTTATGAAATCCCCTTTTCCAAACTGGAAAAAAAATCGCTGCGTAAAATATTCCTTCAAATTAGTTAACAGGATTTTGGAAATGGAACTGTCCATTTTGGCGCAGTGCTGATGTCAGCAAGAAATATACTTCACTCTTTGTTGTAACAGCCATGTCACGTTTAAAAATACCAATTATTTGTTCACTTTTAGACATGATTTTTCCTCTTTACACAACTTTACAAAAATATCATTCATACATTAGGTTACAAATCTTATGAAGGTTTTTTTTTTTACCTTTAATTTATATTTTCATGGTAAACTAATCTTCTGTTTCACTTCAACATTTTCATACATATTATAATTGGTTTATTGATTTTGCGCCTGTATAAATATATCTTTGTCGATATATACTAAATTGTATGGCAGCATCCACTTAATATAAATACCTTATAAGATTTGTTACATAAACACAAAAATAATCACAGAATACGTGGTTTGTTTTATTTGTCTTTATATGAGCCTGTTATAAAGTAAGCCTTCCCAATTTAGATTGTGCGTGCAAATAGTCTGCATCAGTAGAAGAGGGATGCTGCCCTCTGCTGACGTGTTGCTTTTGGGTCCCAGGATATAAAAAAATACATAGTTATGACCATGACGTCAGAAGGGAGTGACATTTTAAAACGGTATACGTATCATTGTGCAACTTACTGGTTGAAGAATACTTTGCGGAAGCGAAACAATAGGCCTAACGAAACATTTGTAGCGTTGCTCTATATGGCAAGTAACATTAAGGAATAGGTGCGCCAATAGTCCACCTGTTTTCTATGCTTTATTTCTGAACTACAGTATTCCGTTTCTTATGGAAACACCCGATTCATACTTCGCTTAACAGAAATTAGCAGATTATTTTAAGTTGCATAGGAAGATGTAGCAAGTAGGCTAACAAAAACTACCAATAGATGTCTCATTTTTTTGGGTACTGCAATAATTTTTTGAGTCTTTCTACATATTATCCACTTATCCTGGTCAAGGTAGCGGGATATTATTAGTCATTAAACACAAAGAAAAAATTGATTTTTTTCATATGGGTTCAGTGGCAGCACGCCACTTTCCGAAATGGGTGTGAGAAAACTTCTGTATTTAAAAAAATATTTTCCATCGGTTTTATACTCTTTTTCCAGCATATGATTTTCTCTACTTCATACAAGCTTCTTTCGTGTCTTTTTGACCGCTATCCGCGGACCTTTGGCCCTGAACTATGCGCAGCGAATTTCCAACGTGTCACTTGGACTCGTGAACGAGCTCCGAGGCGCAGGCGCATCTCTCTTGCCGCCCCATAGGGACCGCGCCGCACTAGGGCGCATGCGTATTTTCGCGAGCGCTGCGGAGCCCTGAGGTAGGTGTCTCGAATCTTGCGCTCTGCGTTTTCATTAATGAAACTAGCGGGCGGCTCGTGTTTTTCCTCATTTTTATCATTACGAGTTGAATAGCTGAGATTCTGCGGGCCACATTCGAATTACACGTTTCCCTAAATCATATACATGAGAATAGACCGTTGCCTGAATGTGCGGCGAGGCATCGGGAAACCAGCAAACCGGCCTGTGCGGAGAGCTGACTGACTGATCGCTGGATTTTTATCTCCAGTATTAAACTCAGCGAGGGGGGCGATAAGTGTATTTTCTCCCCCAGTAAAGGGGGGATTGTTATACGTTAAAAACCTTTCGAGTAGTGGGGTGGACGGCTGCCGGCTAGTGATAGCACCTGAGCCAACGAAACTGAGAGAAAATAACATAAAGCTGTCAAATAGCTCTCAGCTCAAGTACATCGGAGTTTCGGAGGACAAAGAAAAATGGCTAACTGCCGTTTTGCCGCTGGATGATGTGCATAACTGAACGTTAATTGCTGGTAATTACCTGTATATTTGTCTTCTTCGGACACTTCGGTGACTTTATTACCGCTGTAATTTTAGGAGTGCGGCGGCGAGTCTCAGGGATAACGTAACCGACAGCCGCACCGCGTCGCCCCTATTTACCTGTTTACTTATCTTCTCTAACCAGCCGTTGTCGGTCGGGTTTGACAGGCCGTGATTTATATATACCGGTTTATCCAGAGCTACACATATTTTGCTCTGGTTTTATGCTTTACTGACGGTAATGAAATGATTTAACTTTTGTTTTTGAAAGTCATATGTAGACGTTAACGGTACTGTCGGGCTGTCTGCCTTAGTAGTGATGTGTATAGCGTCAGCTGCGGCTGCCTCTGGTAATGATGTGTGGGTTTTACTGGAGACCCGTTAAAGATGCCGTCCTGGACTGGGATTAATTCAGCTGGTCGTGATGGGCAGACTAGATAATCCCTCCTCGAGAGATGTGCATGTCCTGTAGATGGGGGAGGGAGGTGAGGGTCTGAAAGTAGAATAATGATTCTCGTTCTCTCTGCGGATGTGTATGCAAATGCGGTTAAACGTGCTGTTTTATTTGTGTGAGCAAAAGTAATTGCGAAAATGAGGTCTATGTCCAAAGAGCAGTACCGATCATGGCTTGTCTGCGTTACTGGGGAAGAAAATGTAAAGGTATTTTTTTTTAACGGGAACTCACATCTGACAGTGAATCTTATTTCTGCGGGTGCATTTTCCTTTCAACTGACCTGTTAGATTTAGAAAACGGAGTTTAAAAAATTCTTTTAGTTGTCTTTTTGACTTTAGGCGTTTGGACTTCTACGTTTGAGCACGTTGTCTTGCAACACTATATTGCTCAACCGAGCACACAAGTGTGTCTAAGCGGTTTATCTTGCTCTGTCATTTACTGAGAGGACACATCGCTCCAGGTTGGATAGCAGGAAGTTCACTCAAGGTTTTTAATGACGGGTGGAAATAGAAGATTTTGCAGTCAGAAGAAAATAAACATTAACTAAACATCTTTATGTGGGCTATTTGTAGTTGTTAGGGCAAAGGTGAAATTCAGCAGCTAATCAGTTATAAAGACAAACATATTTGCAGTTTCTTGGCTTCAGAAAATGTTTAGTGGGTTTTTTTTCCCTTTTCTGTCTGTTCAGCATTGATGACATCACCGTGCTTACTGTTTTGTCACTGTCTGTCTCAGTGTGACAGAGGATGACACCCTTCCTCACTTCATTAAGTAGTCCTGATCTAAATTGCTCAATCAGAAAGGTCACAGTGGCTCTCACTTTCCTTACTGGAACCTCTATCACTTTGGCACCAGCCTGTGTGAATTATTCCAGTGGAATGACTGACACAGGCTAGCTGCCCTCTTGCATCCCAGTGACTCCGTTGATGTTAATGGAGATGAATGAGGCATGCTAGGCACTGTGCATTTCTGTCCCTCTGGTAAACTGAACATCCATTGGGAAAGTACCATTTTGGCTCTGGGAATGTGCTTGTCAGGCTTAGCTGGGAGTTTTTGAGGCTAAATATAGGATCATTTTTGGAGTACCTTTCGTCATATTTTCTGGTAGCAGGCCATCTATAAGCCATGCTAAAGCCCATCCTCATGGCCTGGTTTTAAGCAACTGTAGCTCAGGTTAAAGAATAAAATATCAATGTTGTGTACCATACCCACTTTAATTGTGTGATCTGTTAGAAATATATCTAGTATGTTCAATTTGTATTTCTTATACCATTTCAGATGTTTGATTCTTGTTTCAGTTTTGCTTCATTTGTACTTATTTGCTATTTAATTGTTAAAAATAACAACAGCACTGTGAGTGTGATCATTAAGTCTAATAATGGGGAAAGTCCATCTGTTGAATCTGATCATAGCCCATTGTTTCACCTTGTGTTTTTATTGCTTTTTTAGAACGCTACATTTTGAGGCACTAAAAATGACGACATCTTGGAGTGACCGTCTACAGAACTATGCAGACCTTCCAGCCAACATGGATGGACTTGCTATGAAGAAGTATCGCCGAGAAGCCTACCACAGGTATAATGTTTTTGGGATAGCTGAAACTTCAAGGGCTGGCTTGCAAAGGGACTTCACATAATCCATGGCTGTTTTAGATGTTTTTATGGCATTATGGTGTGGTTGTTTTGCTTGTCTGAATTGCTGATTGATTAGGGCCTTTCTGTGAATAAAATTATTTTGGACTTTTCAGGGAATGATGGTTCAAAAAACCCGGTCTCTTGTTTTAAAGCTATGGTATGTTCTCACTCCTGTTGTATTTTACCATTGTATTCATATATATTTTTTTCTGGACAGCCAATTCATGGAAACAGTGGTAAAGCTTTTTTTAGGTTTTGTGTTTATTCTAGGAAGAATATCTTCTTCATTAAAGCATCACTGTCAATAAGACTCTTTGTGGTTCTTGTGTGAATCTACATTTACATTTCATGTTACTGTCAGCCCAAAGGTTCGTTGTACGCCTTATTCTGTAGTGCTGTCTTGAAAATAGTTTTCCGTTGCTTTGTCTCTGAAATGGGCCAGTCACCTGTACCTACAACCCGCAATGGCTCCTCTGTGTGCTGTTATCATATATTTCACAAGAACTCTTGTGTAAATCACACTGAAAAACATCTTCTGCTACCCATGCAGGTCATCCTAATCCTCTCAAGTGTGTTAAAGTGTAAGGTTAATTGATTTGTAATAGTTTTGGGAATATTTGTATTTGTTATAACATTTCAGATGTTTGATTCTCGTTACAGTTTTGTTTCATTTGTACTTATTTGCTATTTAATTGTTAAGAAAACAACATTGTGAATGTAATCATTAAGTTTAATTGTATCTTCTCTCCCCATGATTGCTATTGTTTGTTCTTGAGGTCTGGTTGAAACAATGTGATACCACACTGGCTGTCAGCCTGGAACTGAAGGTCCATCTAACGACACGTTCACTTGCTTTTTCTGGCATGTTGGTCTTACTTTGTGCAAAGTTCCTGCCGCAGCAAATGTCATTTTAATTCTGAACAACTGTGAGTGTAAGTACACTGGGACTGGATTCAAACCACCTGGAAATATTTTATCTTTATGTTTTTGTTAATATGCTTAGCAGAATTGATATATGTGTAATGCTTTCCTTTGGTTTTATACTGAAAGCCAATTACACTGAATCATGTTGATCAAAGTTGTTATTCTTTTTTTTCCCCCAGCTTTGTTCTAAGAGATAATAGATTGAATGTGTGTCATTCACGGCTGGTTCTGGGTGCCCCGCTAAGAGTCTGATTACTGAGAGATGGCAGTGGGTTGGTTCAGCAGGCATGGTAATTGGTAAATCGTAAATAATTCAGTGTTCAGCACGCTCTGAAAAATTACAGAAACTGGCCCACGAGTACTAGGGGACTTTTTGAAAAGGCCGCTTTATCCTTTTATTTATTTATTTTTTAAATAAAAAAAATAATAATTTCTTGCCTTTGGGAGGTGATGCCTCTCTTTGTAATCTTCCGTACTGCTTAAGAATGTGGTTATGTTGAACCAGCAAGGGGCCTGAAGATGCAGAAGAACAAAGGACACCCTTTGTCTCCGTAAGGTGATGTGCTGAAGCAAGGCTGCTCCATGTATGCGGTCGCCTCTCTGCCTGTTCCTCTAAGGAATCCCAGTCTATGCCAATGCGACTGGGGGTTCATCAGTGCAATAAGCAATGCCACGGTGCTGTGAAGACGCACAAGCTGTCGACTGATTTGTCGCTGGACCTGTTGCTGCGCTCAGCCAGCCTCTGTCCAGGGCTCTCTTTGCTCCTGATGGTATCCCAACAACTAGGGTGTTCCTCTAAGCCATAACAGTTTTGGTTTTGTGAGTAATGACATACATACACACATTATTTGAAACAGTTACATATAGATAAGGCGTCCTAAGCTAAACAAGAGCCATGCCTTGGTACAAGACAGTTTTAAAAAAATACATCTATCTTACTGTTCAGTCCACTCTGGCAAATTTTGTTTGCTGATTATATTCTTTACCTTCTTCTCAGAGTGTTTGTAAACAGAAGTTTGGCAATGGAGAAGATCAAATGCTTTGGTTTTGATATGGATTACACTTTAGCAGGTAAGTGACATACAGCCGCACTTTTGGATGTAGCCTTTGGTGCACATCGTTTTGTTTCTCTTAATGAAGTGCTAAGCAGTATCCATCAAACACTTAAATATCTTCCGAAAACTATTATATGCATTACAACATGTAAGTAAGTCCTTTTTAGTAGCACTGTACATGTTGTTTATTAGCGTAAGGAGATAAAAGGGGAAGTTTACTGTATTCAAATTGTATGCCAACAGTGTAACTGTAGCTGTTGGCTTCAGTATGTTTTATGAGAAAAGTCACCCAGCTAAAGTTCACTAGCATCTGTTAACATCATTACGCCAAGATGATACATTGTACCTCGGACAGCTTGTTTTTCGTTCGCCGGCCAAGAGTAAAAGTAGGAAACAAACGTGATGGTGCTACAAAATTTGCTTTCGTGATGTTCATCTGTTAGTCAGTCACTAACTGTATATTTGTGTAGTGTTGAGTTTAATTTCTTCACTGTCTGTTTTATACATTAAACCTGGTTAATATTATATTGCCCTGTACCCTGGAAATAAATATTGGGCAGAAAATGGCGCTGGGTGTTTATTTTACATCTGAGTGCTGCTCTAGCCCACTCTTCTCAGCTGCTCTTCTGGTAAACTGTCTAAAATAGCATGCCATTTCAGAGGTCGGATACTCGCGTGACCTGTGAAATTGATCAGTGCGTGGCAGGATCGTAATTTACGCATCATTTGTGCGGGTTTCTGAATGTTGCCCCTTCGAGACACCTTGGCGCACACCTGCCATTGTCTTCCTGTTTATGTGGATCCAAAAGCAAGTATTCTCATCTCCTCCATGTGGATTACTAAATAACTATGTAGAGTATGACATATTTTATTTTGTCTCATGGCAAAAACGTAAAACCACATGAAACCACAGACCAGCTAGGACAGTTTGGCATCTTTAGTTGAGTTGTACCACATTTAGGCCCATTGGTGAAATGTAATTTCTGTAGTAATATACTGAGGTATCATACAATTTGTGTGAAAACATTACGACTGACTGTAGGTCATTACGAGGTTTACCTAAGTGAGGAAGACAGTTTGTGGTGGATCAGGCAATTTTATTTGTACTCGAGGGAAGAAGATGCACGTATTCATTCAGTGGTTAACAGACATACAATGAGGAACAGTGTGCATGGGAGGCAACCACTTGTGATGCGGCTCGTCGTAAGCAGGTTTCTGGGCACTTGTTTATTCTAAAGTCCCTTCCACTTTGAATGATGGTCAGCTTTAATTTCAGAATGCAAGAGTTAGTTGTTTGTTTGTTTGCCCAGCTCTTGGACCTGACACGGGTCTGTTTATCCCAAAATGTAAACGAGACTGGAAAGTGAGGCAATGCTGCCTGTGTAACTGCTGGCAGAGGGGCAGGCGGGCATTTATAGTGGCCTGCATAATTATCTGTCAGTGAGTGTGTTCACGCCATGATATAACGGAGATGGAACCAGAGCCGGGGGAGCTGTCAGTGTGGCAGAAATATGAGTTTGTCTAGAGCAGTGTTTCTGAACCCGGTCCTTGGGGACACCCAGACGGTGCTCGTTTTTGCCCCGGCTCCCGGTACGACCAGTCTTCCAGGGAGCTGGGATGGAGCAAAAAATGTGATCTGAAGGTCCCTGAGGACCAGGTTGAGAAATATTGGTCTACAGGGCCAAGCGGGGCATAAAACATGGTCTGAAAAGTGGAGGGCACCCTCCAGCATCTGAGGACCTCCCCTTGACCACTCCTTCCACCAGAGGAGCTGAGTCCATCTAGGTGCTGCTGGGCGTTCATTGACGATCTTAGTCCATCCCATTTTCACTGCATCTTTTCACCTCTTGCCTCATATGAGTGTGTAAGTGGGTTACCATGCAGTTACTGTTTGACTGGTACACAGCATGTGAGCCAAAATAAGCAGCAACGAGCAGAAAGAAGGACGAGTCACACTGTGTACTAGTGATCTGTCTCCTCCGATTTTTTTTTGTCTGGTGTCCCAAATCTCCCCCTTTCCCATAGAGTGCCCTTGGTCTTATGTCACTATAGAACAGAAGTGGTGCAGCTCTGTACTGTGTTGTTTTCCTGTAATGAACTACAAACTTTTGGGTTAGTCGCAGGTTATGCCACGGACATCATGAAGTGGTGCGTAAATTCACTATCTCGTGTGCATGACGCACACTTAAAACTTAAAATCCTGTTAAATATATAAATCTTACAGGAGCTGGATTTTAAAATTTGATGAAAAATCAATTTGGAAAAGAAAAAGTCAATGTAATTAGCTGTATGAATGACTGTGCCCCTGATTTGTGTAAAGATAATTCATTGTGCATGTGGGTATGGGAAAGCTTGCCAGTGAGTTTATATCTATACCTGTAGACTTTTCTAACCACACAAAGTTGAATGCCCTCGTTTGTTTAAGGTATATCCTTCTCTTTTCTCGCAGTGCTGTATGTGGCATGTAGCAAGGTGGACTGCCTTACCTCTGACGTGCTGTAATTTTGATAATTACACCTCATTCACTTTTAAAATTACCGTTCTTCGAAGACTTTGTGCGCTGGTAATGGCTGTTAAAGATTCCACTCTCTAATCATGCTTCCAAGTGAAAGTTAATCGTTCTCTATGAGGCGCTCTGTACAGAACAATCACCTGAGGAATGTGGGAATAGAGGCTGAGATCTGAGGCCCTGCCCATGCCCACAAGGTTAACCTGCTTGTATTGTGTTTTTAGTTAACCGTAACTTAATTTTTGCAGATCCGTTTTTGAACCAGAGTGAGTTTGAGAGTGAGGCGATGTTTTCTGTGGTCTCCCAGCCATTTTTCTGGTCAGACGAGTATGCTCGAGAAGAGCTCTACATGCCATGCCACACATTGCTGGCCTTCCCTCTCAGCCACGCCAGCACTCAGGCTAACAACCGACTGCCGTGACCTGGAGAAGAAGCAGGGCGCCCCAAACCTTCTGGAGACTAGCAACACCAGCCTTAAATAACTCCACACTGTGCAGAGGGCTCTTGCAGATGTCGCTGTTAGCGTGTAAACACTGAAATTACCCAGGAAGGCTGTAGGGGTGCTGTGTGGCTGAGCAGGATAGGCTGCTGTGCCTGTGATCAGGAATATAGCCGTTAAAATCCCAGGGTCGGCATCACCTTTGGACCCCTGAGCTAGGCCCTTAACCCCCACCTGACCCTGCTTTCTCAAAAATGTGCATCCCTTTGGATAAAAGCATCTGCTTGGTAAATGTGATGCATTTTTATTATTATTATTATTATTATTTGTATAGAGTAGGCTATCTATCTTTGCCTAAATGTTTTTTTCCCCCTTTTTTTCTTTGGCCTGAGTGGTTTCCACACTCTTATAGGGCAGGGGTTAGCCTAGAACTTTCCAAGGTCGAGTGAGATTTGCACTTCAGAAAAACCGAGTGCCAGCAGACAAGGTGACGAAAAGCCACCGCCTCAAAATAGTTGCTTTTGTAGCCGAGAGCAGCTCTTGGGGGAAATGGGGGGGGGGGGGGTTAATGTTCCCCAGAAGGAATCTTGCGGGAATCCCAAAGGCCTTATGTACGAGCGCAGCATTCACATCATCCCTCAGAACAGCCCCACAATGTTTGGCATTGTTTGGCCCTGAGGCTGCGCGGCCGACTTTCCTCTTAAATGTCAGGCCAAATGGTGCGCCTGGAGGATGGCCAGGCACAGCACCGCGGGATCCCGCGTCGCGCCCTATCTGCGCGCGATCCAGCCTTTAGCTGCTCATGGGGCCTCAGTGCACGTCGTTATCTCGCCGCTCTGCTGTGCTGCGTTCCCACTTTATACAACAAGTGGGTGAGTCAGCCCGTTAATCTGTTGATTAACTCGGCCATTCAGCAAAAGTCCCTTCCCGTTTCGTGAGTGGCACACAAAGATCTCTTCCCCAGTGCCTCGAGTCTCACAGAATAATCAAGAAAATGTCATGGAAGAACAAGGATTTTTTTTTGTTAATATAGTGTTTCATCATTGATTTCACACACCTCATACTGTAGTGTTCCTTATTTGAATTGGCTTAATTCATCGATCATACATTTTTTTTTCCTTTTTTAAGTTTGTTTGTACTAAATACATGTTATTCCTCCTCATAATACTTACTTCCACCTGCTGAAGGCTGTTTGACTAGTGGGTCTTTTAAAATGAGACATTCCTCTAACAGCAGCTTATCTGTCTGGCTGTAGTATATAAATCCCCGGAGTACGAATCCCTGGGCTTCGATCTGACTGTGGAGAGACTGGTCTCCATCGGATACCCTCAGGAACTACTCAACTTTGTCTATGATTCGACTTTCCCTACCAGGTGAGGAGGGCCCCGGGCAAGGAACAGGCTGGCTTTCAGTTATACAGACCAGTGTATGTCAGCGGTAACACCCGCTGGCTAGCAAAGCAAGCCCATGATTTTAAATATTAAATTATCTGATTGCTCTGTGGGGTTTGTTGAGCAGCTCCACCTGTTAATACATCTGCATGCAGGACTTGCATCTTGAGTTACCAACCAAGTCAAAGGGGTATTGCTTCTATACA
Organism: Mormyrops boulengeri; assembly: GCA_026781065.1. Classification (NCBI taxonomy): domain Eukaryota; kingdom Metazoa; phylum Chordata; class Actinopteri; order Osteoglossiformes; family Mormyridae; genus Mormyrops; species Mormyrops boulengeri. The sequence goes on along the minus strand of JAODLD010000047.1, from coordinate 6,473,968 downwards.
AGCCTTTGCCGTTTGTTCGTGTTCACTGCAAAAATAATCGGAGTCCCTTTCACATTGACAAGTTTATGCAATAATTCTGGCTGCCATTTTCATCATCTGAATAAATCTCACAACTACACTCACAATGTAAACGACTAAATGGGAACAGCCGGCCAAACATTGTGGCGGTGATGGTGTAACACATGTCCGAAGATTGACGTTGCCGTTTCCCTTATCGATGAAGGGGCCTGGTGTTTGATACAATGTATGGGAACCTGTTGAAGGTGGATGCCTATGGGAACATCCTGGTTTGTGTCCACGGCTTTAACTTCTCACGGGGGTGAGTACCTTCAAACATGAGCTTCTCCCGTTATTTGGCCTGAGCATTTTTCTCCACCGTGGGACTGCTCCCGCCTACGTTTATCCATCACTCACTCGACTGGCCCGTTGTCCTCACCTTTGTCCTTCAGTCCTGACATTCGAGAGCTGTACCCAAACAAGTTCATCCAACGGGACGACACGGAACGCTTCTATATCCTCAATACCCTCTTCAACCTGCCAGGTGACCAGCTCTTGGTCTGACTCGGACCTCTTTGTGTGTTTATACAGTGTGCGCAGAATTATGGGAAAGTGCTACCATATGGGTGCACATGTAGCATTATTCAGTTTGTGGAAAAGGAAAGCTTTTACAACCTTGTTCTTAATATTTTTTTCTTGCAGAGACCTACCTCTTTGCATGCTTGGTAGACTTTTTTACCAACTGCGACAGATATGCAAGGTACGACCCCGTGGCAGTTTGCATCTGAAAATGACCTTTGATAAGTGGTAGCCTGCGGAGATGCTGATAAGTTGCTCCGAAAGAGGCTGGGCAAATAATACCTACAAAATGGCGCTATTAAGTACTTTTGGCACATATGGAGTACCGTGGGAGAGTGAAAAGAAAGAGCACTCCTCAGGGAGCAGGGTTTTGGGGGAGGGGGGTCTGCTTATTCCAATACGTATTTACAAATCAGTCTGTTTCAGAGAAGAAAATGCACCGTCTGTCCTACAAGAGAGCTTTCTTTGGCACTACTTTGCACTTTTTATTTTGATCGTCTTGGAGTTAATTTCCCTTCTTAATGTAGCTTGCACGTTGTTTCCAGATCCTTCTACTGTATCTCATCAGTAGGGAACTGCATGAAAAGCTCTGGCATATCAACAAACCATGCATGTACTTACTAATTCTGACGAGATTGCACGGTGAAGTTGAATTTTCCCTTGCATTTCCGTTTCCCCTCTGAGTGAGTAGTCTATCATAAGCCGCTCACGTAATTGCATCGTGTGAGCGGAAGCAGCAATAAAATGCAATAACACTCACAAAGAGTTGTGATCTGACTGTTTGTGATCTGAAATGGATGCACGTCCTCTGAAATGACTGTTGGTCTTTTAGGGGGAGAAAGCTTTCCTGTTTGGCTGGACACCTCAAACAAGGGAAGACTATCTCGTTTAAAGCAAGCATGTGAGAATGTCAGTTGCGTATACGGTTCAGGTCGGTCGTCACAAGGTCCTGCATTTTTGCCCCCTTAGCTGTGAAAAGGGTTTTAAGGACGGAGACCTCTTCATGTCCTACAAGAGCATGTTCCAGGATGTCCGAGACGCTGTCGACTGGGTTCACTTCAAGGTACGCTAGTGTTGAGGCTGGGAGGCACAGAGAACCTTCTGGCATGGGGTTTGGGGAAGGGAATGGGGTTCTAGGGAGCTGGAGTGGAGATGGGTTTTTACAAAGGCTGTGGGGATGAATGAGAACACATGACATAACCAAAAGTCAGCAGGCCTTGGACAGGGTATGGGATCAAAGCTCCTATTGAGACATATACACACTCACACGCACACACATATGCACATATACAGTTGAGAGTGAAGCTTGGGGTTCGAGTGCAGGATCAGTCATTTATCTGGCACCCTTAGTGCATTTTGGGGGGTTCAGGGCCTTGCTCAAGGGCCCAAAAGGCACATGACTACTCTGCCGAGGGCAGGATTCGAACCAGCGACCAGAGGCCTAATTTGCTGAGTCATCCGCACAGGTGGTGGTTCCCAGACTCCGCCCCTCCCTTAAAGACTCTCAGCCCCTGTCTTCCCTTCTTACATGTTATAGTCATCGTCAGTAATATTAATGTTATTGGATTTTTGTATTATATGGATATTGTCTGTGTGTTTACATGAAAATTTTGTACGTATAACCTTTTATAGATTAGGAAGTCCTCCTATCACAGATGACAAAGTCTTGTAATTTCTTTAAATCCGTGTATTTTCCCACCAAACATTTTAGGGAACGTTGAAGGAAAAAACTGTAGAAAACCTGGAGAAGTATGTGGTAAAAGATGTAAGTAAATATTGTATCTTTTCATAGAAATTTTTTTTACTGCTGAAAACTCGTGATTCTGTTTATATTCATGAAACCATATAACAAAGATAAAATAAATAATTTGGACCCGCCCACATGTTAATCTTTGTGTCTCATTAGAATCATTTTCAAATAGTTTGAGGTACAATTAAATGTTGTTTTGTTTTGTTTGTTTGGTTAGTTTATCTGCAGTTTACCTGTGTTTAATAGAGTGATAAATATAGCTCCACTCATCGTTTTCATCCTTAATTTCATTAAAAGTGGATTATGGGTGGTAGTTGGCACAACGTAACCCTCTATGGGACAGAAAATTCCACCTATACATTTCTGTTTCTTTTTAAAGCCTTTTGTTTTCCCGTATAGCTTTGAAACTCCCTTTCATCCGTTGTGTTTTGTTTCCTGCACACAGGGAAAGCTACCTCTTCTGCTCAGTCGCATGAGTGAAGTTGGCAAGGTGTTCCTGGCCACTAACAGCGACTATAAATACACCGACGTGAGTCTTGCTTTTAAATAACACTGTTTACTACCTTTGTGCACTTATTCATTCTTTAATGATCAGAATGGTAACTTCTACAGGATCATCTGTCTGCTGCATATACTATGTGTGATGTAGTTCTTACTCATCTGGTAAAACCAGGGTTACTAGTTCTTACTCATCTGGCGTGACACCCAAGCTCATGCAAGAAATTTTACAGCAAATCTATATTATTCCATTATAAACCTAAAATATACATACTATTTACAAGGTAATAAAGCTGTTACATACATGTAAATGCGTGTTCTTGTGTGTGCAGACCTGTCTCGATTTGAAAATCTCACTCCAGCCAACTGAAATTTGCCAGTCCTGTAAAACTGATCATTTTTAATTCTATTTTGTTTCTGTCTTCCAGAAAATCATGACATACCTGTTCGATTTTCCTCACGGGCCAAAGGTTAGTCAAAAATATGACCTTATTTATATGTTTGATCGCCTGCTTGGTTGATGATGTTTCATCTACATACAGTTGCCAGTTTCTTAGATACACCTGCTTGTTAATGCAAACAGCAAATCATGTGGCTGAAATTCAATACATGCACATGTCAACAGATTCAGTTACTGTTCAGCTAAGCATTAGAACTGCTAAGATGGCTGATCTTTTGATCGCGGCGCAATTGTTGGCAGCCTCTGTAATACAGTGACCTCCCTGGGATTTTAATGCATCACAGTGTCTAGAGATTGCCGAGGATGGTGTCATGAATGAAAAACATGCTGTCAGTGGCGTTTCTGTGGCTGAAAATGCCTTGTTCATGAGAGCGGTCTAAGGAAAATGGCCAATACTGGTCCTACCCAGTATTATCTAGGTCATGGCTCCTCAGCTATGTTCCCTGGGGGGCAAATACAGTGTGGGTGTATCTCACTGAGCCGGGATCCTGCTCTCTTCAGGTGGGTACGGCCCATCGATCCTGGCAGTCCTACTTCGACCTGATCCTGGTGGACGCAAGGAAACCACTGTTCTTCGGCGAGGGGACCGTGCTCCGGCAGGTGGACACTGTGAGTAGCCGGTCGCCCTCTGCCCCCTCCCTACCCTGTTTTCTTTGTTGCCCCGGTAACCCACTTTCAGTCTGATCCACACGTGCCCTGCGTTTCAGGCGACGGGCCGGCTGAAGATCGGGACTTACACCGGGCCGCTGCAGCATGGCATAGTGTACTCTGGAGGTAAGGACAGCGTTCAGGCACCGGTGCACTTCCATGGTGTCCCAGGGCTCCGCTGGGGTGTTAAAGCCATCTTACGAGGTGGGAAGTATCTTAATCGGGCTCCTGGGGGTGAAATTGTCTATGATGGGTTGGCACCCCATCATAAATGGCAGGACAGTAAAAAGAGCAACCAAGATCAGTACAGTGCTGGGAGTCTTTAAGCCCACATAGACCCCAAAGTCATTCTGTGAAGCAATCATGGGCCCCTGGGATTTGGATTATTTCTATCAGTTTTTCCAGACAAGACCCAGATAGCTGCTTTCTCAGCACCGTCAGCAAAGCTAAGCTTGTCTCTCTTGCCCCCCACAGGGTCCTCAGACATTGTGTGTGACCTGCTGGGGGCAAAGGGCAAAGACATCCTGTACATCGGAGACCACATCTTTGGGGACATCCTCAAGTCCAAGAAGCGCCAGGGCTGGCGGACCTTCCTGGTGATCCCCGAGCTGGCCCAGGAGCTCCACGTGTGGACCGACAAGAGCTGTGAGTGCTGGCCTCCCGCGGAGCCTCCCGCAGCTGTTGGCGTGCGCTGCGAGAGCGACGTGTGGCACCGACCCCTGACACGCTCTCGTTTCCGTTCCTCTTTTACAGCCATATTCGAGGAACTGCAGAGCTTGGACATTTTCTTGGCAGAACTCTACAAGTGAGTACACCCGACACCCACCCCCCAGTTATCGCTGCGGCGCGTTACTCCGAAAGCGATGGCACAAAGTCCAAGCGTCCCATCTATTTTTACCCACGATGATCTCAGTGCGTCTGTGTCACAGGCATCTGGACAGCAGCAGCAACGAGAGGCCGGACATCAGCACGATTCAAAGGCGCATAAAGGTACCAGCAAGACCCTTATATGCGTTCCGCCAGTAAAGTGACGTTAGGCAGGTTGTCAGTGCCGTTACGCCAGGCCAAAAGCTGTATCCATGTTTCCTCCAGCAGGTTTGAATTGAAATTGTTTGAAATCTTTCAAACTCAAAGTAAAGCAACTTCCAAAATAACCTGTAAACTGATGTGTTTTCAGGGAACGTTCCATCTTTGCCTTTGACAGCTCATCCATGTGTATGTATCCTGGGGCCTTTTAAAACACATTTGTGACTAAAAAGTGAGCGTGTGCTCCGTCTCTTAATCCAGAAAGTGACCCACGACATGGACATGTGCTACGGCATGATGGGAAGCCTCTTCCGCAGCGGCTCGCGGCAGACCCTCTTTGCATCGCAGGTCATGCGCTACGCTGACCTGTACGCGGCCTCCTTCATCAACCTGCTCTACTACCCGTTCAGCTACCTGTTCAGGGCTGCCCACGTGCTGGTGAGTGCCTAGCCACACCGCGCAGCGAGACGCCTGCAGTGTTGGAGTTTCCCTCAGCTTGGTTATGAATATTTTAAAGCAGCCTGAAGGTCTAAAGGCCTTGGAATAATTTTTTAAAGTTTATTTCAATGTCAGAAATGCTGAATTGGAACTGTTTCGTAAAGCTCATATAAGTGTTCAGTGGGGGTACCCAACACGTCGCACTTTGGACCTCTCTAAGTCGCAAGCCTAAAGTGCACAAAAAGCGGTGCAAAGAAAATCTGACAAACTAATTGCGCTCAATAACCTGGTGTTAATCCAATGAAATACCTCCCTCCCTTCTCCAGCAGATAATGACCAATGGGAAATCATCTGTCAGTAACACCGATTAACAACTCGTTAGACTTAACATCATCATAGAAGAAAAAAGCAAGGGACAGTAATGAATATCCTAAAAATAAAATGCCTTCACATGTTCATTTAAAAACTGCCTTTTTTAGCGGATCTGGATTTAGGATGTTTTTTATCTAAAATGGGAAACATTTAATACAATAAATGAATAAATATAAAATACACATAGCACACGACCACTTTCATGTTTTCAAAGTAGCACTTGAATGACAAAAAGTTGGGGACCCCTGGTGTAGACGACATGTTCCTGTTTTGACCCAGCTTGATTTACTCCCCGCTAACTGTTGACTTATAAAATACCGCTACACGCCTGATTGACTTCGTGCTCCAGATATGGAGTGAAATGGACGGGAGGTGAATAATGGCCAGTTTATAAATAGAAATAAAAGCCAGTGTCTGATCCCTGTAACTGAATGACCGCTGGGTTTATGTGTGTCTGAGATCTGGGAGTGTGTTGGGAAATCAGGACAGAGCTGAGTGTGTGGTAGCCTGGACTAGGAGCAGCTGCTCTGCGGGTGAACTCACACACATGTGTGCTGCACACATCGCTACATGTGGTTCACGGCGGCTGATGCCGTCCCACGGAAAAACAGCCAGGTTCTCTGTGGCGTCGAGGGTAGAGGAGGTTTTCCGCCAGCAGATGTGGCTGAGGATAAGCTGAATGTAAGTGTGACGGTGGCAGCCAGTTCCTACTGTCACCCTTTATGCTCCCTCCTCCTGCCAAAAGCTCCTATAGCTCAACAAGTAGAGCATGGTATTAGCAATGCAAAGGTCATGGGTTGAAATCCCAGCTGTTACCCTTCCCTCTGCTTGTAAGGCCCTTTGGATTAAAGCAACAGATAAAAGAATAAATGTGACAAAATTCCTCTAACTAGTGAAAGGCTTCTCATTTGACACAGTTTTGTTGTATGTTAACCCAAAGGATCTAGTCTAAGTCGCTGGGGGTTTTGCCCCATCTGTCTCACCCTCCCAGATGCCCCATGAATCCACTGTGGAGCACACCCACGTTGACGTCAACGACACAGAGTCGCCGCTGGCCACGCGCAACCGCCACTCCGTGGACTTCAAGGACTCCGACTGCAAGAGGAACCAGCTGACTCGCTCCATCAGCGAAATCAAGCCCCCCAACCTGTTCCCCCAGACGCCCCAGGAGATCACGCACTGCCACGATGAAGATGACGACGAGGAGGAAGAGGAGGAGGAGGAAGAATAACCTGTCTGCCGTGGGCGCCAGGTGTGATTCCCTTTTTGTTTCTGTAAAGGAACCCCATTGCAAATCTATAGTCTTGAAGCCGTACGAGGTCTTGTACGTACCAGGCGAACTTCGTACATCAAAATATATTTCCCCAGTTTATTGTCTGTGTATCGAAATGAGCCACGTTGTTTTTAAGCCGATGAATTAGATAACCACAAATGAAAAGTTAGCTTGTTTTTACCTATTTTTATTTGTTTTTTCCGTGAGCTTGTTCTGACGAATCACTTTTATAAGACCAAACTCATGTGCTTGCTTCATTTTGAGGCTAAAGTCATCCATGCTGTATTATCCCGTCCGTCTCGGGGGAAACACTGACTTCTCCACACTAACAGGCTGCCCCAGTCCCCCAGTTCTGTTTACGTCTGAGTCCACAGTGTATGCACAAAAGGCAGCAATGCAGCTATGAAATGCACAGACTGCCCAAAGGCAGAGCTACTCTATGCTCCCCGCCAGAGTCAGGGGTGCTGGGAGAGCAGAGGCAGGCTTTGCCTTACTGAGGATGTTCTGAAATACACAACGGTTTAGTCTTACGGTACCGTACCTCACATGACTGTCATGACTCAGTAATTCTAATGCAGTTGATCCAATTCCCCTGCTGACACTGTGAGAGCTTGATATAAGATCTGAGATGAACACAGGAGCCCAGTGTGCCTGTATGTGCGCTTGATATACAGGATGTGTGTACTGCATCATTTACATCCCTCTAATGAAAAGCCCATCTAATGTTAATAACCTGACCTTTGTAACTTGTCACAACGTAATGATTATGCGTTGACTAACCTTGGTCATTGTCCAAGGAGAATATCAAGTGAAATTCTAGAGCAGACCACCATGCATAGTGTCCATGATCCTGCTCAGTGCCTCATTGTCTGAATAAGCATAAATGTTTATAGTGGAGACAGGCCTATTTTGAGACGGTATTCAGAACAAGATTGTTGTTTGCTGCAGTTTTCAAATTCAGCTGTACTATTTTAAACAAGTTCCAGAAGTTAAAAACTTGCAGTATTTGTAAGGAACAGTTTGTGCAGAATATTTTGAGTATGTGGAGTGTGTTTGTTTTTGTTGACTTTTTTTGGGGAATGCAGTTTGGTACAAAACCAGTATTTTGTCACTGAGTAAACTGTGCAACCTCCTTTCAAGAGAACAGCCCTGCCCGTGCTGTTGGCATTTACCAAGCAGTCTGTCGTGCTGTTTTCTATGAGAAGTTAATGCTGCACAATGACTGAGCGACTGACCTGAGATCTGTGGGTGCAGGTGTGGTTGTGTCAGCTTACCTCATTCAGACACTATACAGATGACACCGTGCTCCTCCCTACAGTGGGCCCTCATGGCAACTCTCAGACCTCAGGGGGTCTTATGGGAGCATAGACAAATGCAACTTCTGACCTGGATGTCTGCAGGATGCTGAGCGGACAATGACCCAATTTACAGGGTGACAAGATTCTACATGCAATGTTAAAACTGACAGTGTTTTACCGGCTGTCTGTTCCGTTTGCCTTTGTTTAGTAGTTTTCCAGCTACTGGAAAGTCTGTGGAAGGGCGATGGCATTGACCGTGCATCCTCTACTAGAAGCGTGACAGCCAGTGGGGATTTTAGGGTAAATGAGACAAGTAAGGAAAGAAAATATGTGAAAGTAAATTAATGGGAAACTGCTAGACCGGTGAAAAACTAATTGTTTTAGTTATTAAGTGTAAAATGTTTGTAAGCATTACATACAAGTATGTATTTTAGAGGAAAAAACTGTACTTGTATCATGGATGTATCGCTGTAAGACAGTAGCAACTAGAGAACTAATTATTTTTTAATTCTAAGCCTAGTCTGCAGATTTCAGGTAGCACTGTAGCCAGAATGGTACCCATGGTGCAGACTGTGCTTAAGGGAAATATCTAGTACAGTAGGCTGGATGGATAAAGGCATTGACAGGAGCATAATGATTGATTATAATAATGAAAGATTTGGAAGCTTTAGGTTACTTCGACAATTTTATATGTAATAGCAATAGCAAGTTATGAAGGTAGATGAATTCATTCACAAACAGTAGAGATGTTAATGTGAATGGCCATAACCTTACATTAGAAGTGGCACCAGTAGCTCCAGTGCATTTTAGTTTTTATTTACTTCTCCTGTACTTCATAATTCAGTTCTGTGTGTATATATATTTAATGTTCTTGCCATATTTTACAATGAACTATGTTTTCTTTATCCCTTTTTTAACTGTTACTATTTTGAAGAAGTATATTGAAGTAAACATTTCCTGGAATGTGGCTTAACACAGTGTAACAGTTTAAAGGTGTGCTACAATATATTGATACATTTTTGTTTGTTTCTTTGGGGGGTGCTTTCATTTCTTCTGGCCATATCACATTGAGTGCCAATTTTTCATGCCATTTTTAAATTAAACTTTGTGTGTTTTGTTTCCAAACATTTTCATTATACAATAAAGCTGTTTAACCCTGTTTGTTTCTGTTTTTTGAGCTTCAGACCTGAGACAAACACCCATTTATTAAAAAAAAAAACAAAAAAAGAGCAAAGCGTAGGAGCACTGATGGAGTTTGTATCTATCCATGTTCCAACCACGTATCCTGATCCGGCTCATGTATAGGAAGCCTGGGGCTTATCCCAGGCAGCACATGGCACAAGGTTGGGGCTACACCCAGGACTGGCATAGGTGGAATTCATCACCTGGTCCACCCATTTTCTGTCACAGCTTGTCCTATTTGTGTTTAGGGGGGGGGATAAGCCAGGATGGGCCACCAGCCCATCACAGGACACACTCACACACCATTCGCTCACACAAGCACACCTATGAGCAATTTACTAACTCCAATTAACCTCAGCATGTTTTTGGACTGTGGTGGGGGGGGAGAACCCACAGGAAACCCCCCAATGACACATGGAGCCATGCCAGAGACACAAACCCTGCTCCCAGAGGGGTGGGGCAATAGTGCCAACCAATGTGCCGCTGTACCACCCTCACCTAGTATGTTACAAGAGTAATACTTTTAAAGTGGGGAAAGTTTATATCATGCTGAATGCAACTGTTTACAACACCTGTGAGGATTTGCCAGGTAAGAAATCATTTTAGACCTACCTTTCACACACAGATTTCATTTCACATAATCCTGAGCGCTGTGCTTTTTAAAATATGGCGCCTGAAAAACAAAGAACTTCCAACATTGTAGCTGAAGTATTTCTGCACTGCATATAGCGTAGCTTAAGCGATATAGACCACAAGGAGACTGCAGAATGGTCTAGAAAGCATGGAAAATGAAAAGCCTTTTGAATGAAGTTGATCAACACTGAATAACCTATGAATGGAGAGTCAGATTCACTCCTGTGTTGTTCAGGCAATATTAAAATGAAAGTTTTTTTAAATGCTCCCCCCCTCCAGCGAATTCAAGTAATTAATTAGGAAGAAAATGGGCTGCCACTGGCAATCATTGTGTTAATCATTTACTCTTTATTGGAGCAACGGCAACAACTGGCCAACTAATGTTTCCTTCTGGTTGATCATACATGTACTGCGGAAGACAATTCTGCATATTTTGATTGGTCTGAAATAGCAGCAGTTGGAGGCGAACTCAATGACCTAAACTCACATAACTTCATTAGTTATGTATCATAAATTATCACTTAAGTCAGGGGTGGCCAATCTTACCCGCAAAGGGCCGGTGTATATGCAGGTTTTCGCTGCAACTCCCTAATTAGGTCACTAATTAGAGGACTGATTGGCTGAAGAGTCCTCACACCTGGGTTTGAACAGCTGACCTACAGGTTACCCCAAAAACCTGCATACACACCGGCCCTTTGCGGATAAGATTGGCCACCCCTGGCTTAAGTAGTCATTTAAAAAAATATTTAGTTTTTATTCCTGTCCTGTTTTCCTGGGGTACTTCCCAGAGGCCTGAGCCGAACAGCTGAGCACATTACAGATAACGTAGTTTGAGGTTTGACTGCAAAACACGACAAATGTACAAACTCCTATCATACAAAATGAATAATGGAGAATGGTTTTGGACAACACAAACATTAAAGACTGATGCCAGGCAAATGGCACATTTTTTGAGACACTTGATTAGAACATTCGTGTAAATCAACCTTGCGTGTAGATGTATTATATGAATGTTCCAACTTGTCAAACTTAATTGCTGTTTACACATCATACAGGTTTAAGACCAACACTTGAATACTTCCAACACATTTACCTGGCACAGAAATTGAATGACTAGCAGTTACCAAGCAAAACTGTGAGCTGCAGCAGCACTAGGACTGCAAATGGCTGTAATACTACACTTGTGAATAGTGTTGTCCTGTCCAAACACTGGCCGACGTTTGATTTATATATTTATTTTTAATAATTCTTACACGTTTGTTTATCTTTGAACAACTAGAATACATTGGAATCATTTTAATTCTTGCATATATCATGTAATTAAAACAAAGTAATGTTTGACTGAGAACATTGCACTAAATGGACTAAGCAGCACGAAAATCAAGTTAAGATGAAGATGAAGTTTGTGAAGTGAGAACTGAGATGGAAAACACTGTATTATCCATGAGAGAAATGTTTTGGTTGACCCCATGGTTTCGTCTGGTTCGATTGTGAAATCCAGGATATGTATGTTACAGTTTACATTAGACTGATTTTTTTTTTCCCCATACTGAACAGTACACATGAGTTTGACTTTAGCGGAATGTTGGGTTTTCACACATGTGCTTTGGGACAAAAGTTATTTTCAAGTATCAGGCTGTAGGAGGCAGGCTAGATCACGTGTAAAAGTTTTGTACCCAACTTTGTATTACCTCTGGCTCCCTGTTGCACTGACGCTAAAGCCAGACAAGTAACAAGCTACGCTACGCTACATAGGCTAGCTAGTTGTACCTGATATTTATCTATAATGAACTAGCTTTATTAAACAGCGGGGCCCCTAGTTGGACATAAAGTTGCAACCCGTAATCAGTACATGTGCTGGTGGGAAAACCGTTGAATTCAAACTGTATAAAATAACTTGGAAAAAAATAATCACAAAATTAAGCAAATGGTACTAATTAATAAATATGTGTAGATTTATAAGGTTCAGTTATAAACCCAACCATTATCAATAAACAATCTAGACAGGCATTGTAGAAACAAGGAATTGGGCAGTGGTGTAATTAAAGTAACATTTTTGTTATTACAAGAAAGAGACAAACATCATTTGCTCAGTGTTGACAAAACAGAACTAAATGTATCCAGTGTAAAAAATAAAAAAGAAACTAAACTGACAGAAAATACTGTCTCATTTTCATATATAATTTCATGTCAACATTCTCAGTAATCTTCTATGTACAAGAGGTCTCTCTTAATAACTCAATTTGAATGCTTTTGTGAATATAATTATGTGGTCAGCATGCTGGATCAATGCAATTGTCTAAAGTTAGTCAAGACAAGCATGCACTTATCAGGGAATTAGCAGACAAACACAGATCATTTGACAGAACAAACAAGCGTTGACGCAGGGCAAGAGTCACTACCACCGATTGTAAAGGTATTTAGCCAGCAGCGTCGCCCATCAGCTGCACCGAAATTGCGCTGAAATTACACGCGTCATGTGCTTCCCTCCAAGGGACGCTGATCTTGCAGAGAAAGAAGCCGCAGAAAAAGGATTTAATTGTTTCATATGTAAATATGTGCAATTTACAAAAAAGAGTGATTTTAATAATAATCATTTTATAAATAGAATGTGGTTCATTGCACTTGTTAAAAACATTAATAAGATTTTATAGGCAATAATGTCAACTTGATTTTAAAAAGGTGAAAACACTGAAACATTGTACATACGCCTGATTAAGAACTTCGTAACGTATAAATCTGCAACAAAAAAACCTGACACATACATAGATATGAGTGCATGTCTAACAGTGAATGCATGTACTTATACATACACACCTAAATACAAAAAATAGATATATACATTTATAAAATAAATAAAATACACATTAAAAACAATACATTAAAACATTCTTGGTTCGTAGTTTTCTTCAGAGCGGAATTTAGCACAGCCTGTCTGTGTCAGTCTGATGCCGCCCTGCTCATGTTCCTTGGCCAACTGTCACACGCCCTGAAGAAAAGGGCACCAAACTCTTTGGTCTGGGGGCATGCAGCCCCATGTGCCGGAGCGGCCTGTCCTGGGGAGGTGGGGGGTTTGGGGGCACGCCCCGCACCTGGGTCACACAGGGCCCTCGTTGTGCACTGTGTGGTTTGACTTGTTGTGGGCCATGCAGTTCTGCTGCTGGTTGAGCAGGTTGACGGTCTCGTCCGGCAGGCCCTCATGCAGCTCCGTCAGAGTCAGTTCGATTTTCGTGTATTCACTGTCCGAGGACTGAGGCGTCTTGTCCATGCGGGAGGCCATGAGGGCGTTCTGGTACTGCTGCCGTGTTATCTGAACAGCAGGGGGCAATGGTCAGCACAGTGCCACACAATCAAGTGGGCAGGTG
>JAODLD010000047.1:6443540-6460349 GCA_026781065.1 Mormyrops boulengeri | reverse complement strand
ACATTTTAAAATGAACTTGAGGAAGCACTTCTTCACACAGTGTGTAGTTGGAGTATGGAATAGTCTTCCTGCTAGTGCAGTGCAAGCTAAAACTGTGGGCTCCTTTAAATCAGAGCTAGATAAGATTTTATCAACTCTGAGCTATTAGTTAAGTTCTCCCCAAACGAGCTTTATGGGCCGAATGGCCTCCCCTTGTTTGTAAATTTCCTATGTTCTTATCAGTGGCGTGCTTGTCACCTCCTGATGTTCATTTTTGGAGTCAATAAACATGGAAACAGCAGGGGATAGAAATACCACACTACCAAATTTTGTTTTAAATGTTTGTCTGCACTTGGTAGGGCTCTCGTCCATCTACCTGCTGCTGTCAGAATCTGGTCCTACTTTTACTTTAGTTTTTTATTGATGTTTCTGGGGGCTCAAGACTAGAAGCTTTAATAAATTTCCTTATAATAGTTCTTTTATTTTTCTGAGTCACTGAGCTGTGATTTAGGGTTTAACTGACATCATTACTCAGGCAGAGGGTGACAATCAGAATGGTTTGGTTTTGTTCGTTTTATTCAGTTTTAAAGCTCTTCGTTTCTGTACAGTCAGGTGCTTTTATTTTTTGGCGAGACTAATGATGGATGTCGACATAAATGCCGCGTATCTTGGTGACACTTGTGTATGACCTTGGAGGGACTTGTCGTTGAAAGGGTAGCACACCTTTTTTGAGCGTCTTCGCTTTCTGTTGCAGTTCGGTGAGGTTCGATGCTCGGGCAGAGTATCCGAGCCTTCTCCATTAGTTGTCTTTGCCGCTTGGCATTCTGGGAAAAAGTCTTTGCTCTGACCCTAGTGAGGCCTCTGACGGCTTTTTTGCAGTGGGTCGCTCCTTGGACTGGTGAGTGACCCGCCCCTCCTGGATGGTGTAATACATGTCACGATGTTGCTGGTGAGTCCCTGTAGCCCAGTGCCCGTCCTGTCACCTCCATTACTGCAGCCCTCCGAAGAATCACAGGTGGAACGCAGTGAGGCGGGTCACTGTCAGCCATCCCCCTGCAGAGGTAATAAACCTCTGAAGTAATTAGATCGCTTAGTAACGCGCTACACCAGCCTGGAGCAACATCATCCAGAGCCGTCTGGCCCCAGGGAGCTGTGATCCAGCAAGTCCTGAGGACCTTTTAGTGGCCAGGAGGATGTTCTTTTGAGGACACCTGGTCGCTTTTGTCTTCCTGTGGGAAATCTGTGTTCTCCTGGGTAGTTCCTGAAAGAGCTGCTTTGCCCTGGGAGGCTGGATAACCTTGTGGTGGAAACGCTTCCCGATTCATGTTCTCCTGGTAGATTGCCCTTGATTTGATACATCGACAGTTGTGAAGGGCAACCTTTTTAGATAAAATAGTGTCTTGCAAAATCTCACCTTCGTTCCAAACCTTGATTTAATCAAAGATACCTTCTGGTAATGCGCTTCTGGCAGATTCACTTCGCCAGGCCCTGGGGCTGTGAAACGTGTGCAGTCGAGCAAGTTTAGCTCTGACGGAGGGGGTGCCACTGACCGAACTGTGTAGGAGGTCAGGCCGGGTGACATGACTGCGCCTCTGTTTCCCCGCAGGCATCGAGCAGACCATCGAGCAGCAGGAAGCAGGCACCCGGACCGCAGACCTGAGGATACGCAAGACGCAGGTGAGGGCGAGAAGGGGAAGCCTGTGAAAGCATTTGGGGGTGATTGCCCAGATCATTTCTCCCATCACACAGAAGTACGTTCAGAATTGCTTACCTGATGTGAATGCAGCATCTGTGCTCTGTCCTGCTGCCTGCTGCAGTACTGTACCTGTTTCCTTGAACTGTGAACTAGAAAAACACTTCAGGGTTTCAGTTCAGATTCAGGTTTAATTGATTCTTCAGGCTCCCTTTGGATTGCCTGAGTTGACTGGTTTGTGCCGACTGGCTTCTTGCCTTTAGTTACCACAGTAGTACTTGCGGGTGTGTAAGTCCAAAGGAATCCTGAAGGAGTCTCATGGGGATGGTGAGTGTCTCAGTGGGCTGAGCCTCTGTGCCCGTGATCGCAAGGTCACCAGTTCGATCCCCGGCCTCGGCAGAACAGTGACATGCCCTTGAACGAGGCCCTTAACCCGCAACTCGTGCTTGTTGTCAGCCATGGAGAGCAGGATGGGGCAGGTGAAGAGATGCATTCCAATGTACCTGTATTCATACTTGTGCAAATAGCAAATAAAGGATTCATCGTTATCGTTTACTAATGCGCCATGGACACATTTCTGAATACAGAGAGTGCCTTTGGCAAAAGTTAGTTGTTTATGCTTCAGATGGGGGGAGGGGATCGTGTGTTTCAGAAGGTGAGGGAACCACGCTTAGAAAAGTCCAGGTTAAAGGTCCTCCGCCTCATTTCTGTCTCTTATCTCCAGCATTCCACCCTGTCCCGTAAATTTGTGGAGGTGATGTCTGAATACAACGCGACCCAGTCGGACTACAGGGAGCGCTGTAAGGGCCGAATCCAGAGGCAGCTGGAAATCAGTAAGTGAGGGCGGCCCATCTCCGCATGTCATGTGACTCTGTTTGCTATGGACAAGTATATTTTGTATAAAATTTCCTTCTTAATTTGTTGTGGTCCAGCCAGGCCAGTGTTTTTTTTTTTTTTTTTTTTTTTTTTTGTTTATTACTCCCTTCATCATAGAGCATAGAAACTCCAAACCCGGATGTGACCCAGTCATGTAAACCCCACAAAAATAGCCTCCTGTAATCCCCTCCCTGCTCCCGATTGGCTCAGTGGCCCCCAGCGCCAGCTGTCCGAGAGGGACCCGGAGCTGCGGCCCGGCCGGGAAGGCGGCGCTCCTTTCCTCCGGCCATCTGTCCCTCAGCGGGGCTGGGGTGGGGGGGCCGGGGTGGGAGCCAGGTCTCCCTCCTGCCCCTCCCCCACCCGACAAGCTGGCCGCACGGCATCCCTCACGCTGTACCACGCACAGCCTCCCCCAGCGGTGTTGCTGTCTGGAAGGCGGAGCAGGGGTGTGCTTTGCCCCCCTTGCAAGAAGATTCCCTTCGGAACCCTACACAAGAGTGCGGTCTCCCTTGATGGGCAGATGAGAGAAATTCTGAGACATTTTAAAAGACATGTTTAAAAGAGTATTATTATACACGGATGTCGTTGCGCTCCTCCATTTGCCCCCCCCGACCCCCCATAAATGCCTGTTACTGGGTGTTCCCTGCCCCATGGCAGTCTGGCAGAGGTGCAAGTACTGAGCTGAAGTGGACGGATGTACCCGATTTGATGGGTGTTTTTTCTTCTGAATTGAAATCGGCTCCGACACACTTTCCTCGGAGGCGAAGCAAGATGATTCCTTGGGGAACCTAAAATGTGAGACTGAAATGACCTGAAGTGCAAGTGACGCTGGATCCTTAGCCAATGGTAAACCAGACTTGTATTAATAATGAGCGCCCCCTGCCCTCCCCTCAACAGCGAACATAGTTCACGGTTCATTTCAGATCTTCTCTGTTGCATTATTTATGTGCATTAGATCAGAGTTGTTTCCCTGATATCTTCCTTTCCTGTCTTGATGTGCCGCCTTCAGCAGAGCAATAAAATAGGCCGAGTGGCTCAGCTGAAGCTCGACGTCAACAGGTTTGCGCACTTGGTCGGCACTACTCTGTTTTCACCTTTATTCTGAGTGTAAACAATCACTACTCGCAGCCTGCAGGCATCTGCTGCCGTTGTGGATAGAAGAGGAAGAGAGTAGTATGATGACACATCGAACAGCCGCCCCCCCCCCCCCCCCCCCCCCCCCCCCGGGGGGGGCCGGGGGGGGGGGGGGGGGGGGCGGCGGGTGGGGGCAATTCAAAAGTCCTTTATCTTAAGATGCCCTGTTCCTCTAGTGGTGAATAGGGGTGCCTTAAAGGGGGAGAGTGACAGGGGCCCTAAAAATTTGGAACAAAACTGAATTAGTCATTAGTGGGTTAGTGGGTTGGGGGGCCAAAAATCTCTAGCAGACCAGAGGGATGGGGCGGGGGGGGGCGTGTACCCCCAATATTTAATTTGGATTCTTTCATCCCCCCTACAAGGAGACCTGCCCAGAATCTAATACTCAATAATACTTAAGTTTCACATTGATCCTCACTTCCTTATAGTGAACTATGTGTCAGAAAACAAACTGATATTGGGCAGACTGATTTCTGTCTAAATAATGAAATTATTTAGGCATTAATTGGCACTGTAAAATAATTAAAAATCATATAACTGGTGTAATATAGGGGTGTGGTGTGGCCAGATTATGTGGCATAAATTGCAATGCTACTTTTCACCACTAGATGCTGATTTGTTCCCCCCCCCACCTCATCTGTTATGTTTCCTTTCTCAGTGGAAGGGGCTATACAGGGCGCATTTGTCTTCACCTTTATGTACTGCAGGTCCGACACAGCCCTGACTGAGTAGTCTGGCATGTAGATCTGAAGGAAGGTGTTGAGCTGGTTGTTGCTGCTACCCAGTGTGGGAGTGACGGCATCGATCCGGTCGCTGCGGCTCAGGGAGTCCGAGTGGTTCAGCCCGAACGACCTTGGGGGGGACTTATTCTCTGCACGCCAGAAAAAGCAGAAGGAAATGCCAACTCATATATAATGGGAAAAAAACTGGACGACGTTTTACTCTTTCAATCAATACCCCATTTACCGTTTCATTACTTAGTATACTTAGGTGACAAATAAAATATAAACAAGTGGCAAATTCCAACACAGAAAACTGTATAACTTTTCCTTTCGGCATTACTTCTGTTTAGTGGTTTTAAACTGATTGAAATTTACAAAAAAGCTAATTCAGTTAATTTTGCACACATGAGGTACAAGATTAGGTTCTATTAAAATCAGATATGTCCCTGTTCTTGCATTACATTTATATTCAAACAAAAACCTATTCAATAATCACCTGGTTCCATATTCTGTGACCTTTTTAATGGATTTTCAAGACTTGTTCTTAAATGCATTGAAAATTTTTTTTAAAATGCACATCTGACCACAAGGTGGGGCTCTTTGTCTGCCGATATTTTCTAGTAGGTGAAAGGTACTCCAATCACAGGACAAGAGGAACTTCATTGTCCTATGCAAAACCGCTTCCCATGGGCTGGGAAGATGAGAAGATACAGCTACTCTGCTGACTCTGCGGAAAAACTGCCTGGAAAACTAAAATGAATGGCGAAGCAGAGAGATAAAATGACCGTTTCGATGGGAATACTTGTTTTTTTTTAATTAAAGACAGATTATGTTTTCCCTTCTTAAAGGAAATGCTGAAAGGGCTTCCCAAGGGTAGCCTCTGAACTTCAATTTGGATGGAATGTATATAATCCCAGTCTGGATGTCAGTTTACAGCTAGGTGCCCCAGTGCAATATGCCAGGCATGTGAGCTCAGTGTGATTAGGACGCTACCTTTCCCGCAATCCCAAAGCTCCGGAGCCGGGACTGATGTAATTCGGCAATCGGAAAATTCTTCCTGAGAAGGTCACTATACCAGATGTGGGCCGACTCAGCCTCTGAGATCAGTGAGAGAGGCCAGAAAGGCCAGTTCACTGAGAGGGTGTTTCTCTACTGCTGGGCCAGCTGGACACTGTACTTCACGTCCCTGTTTACAGAGCTGGGTGTGTGACTATACATTACCAGCACAGCACCAGGGGATTGAGGCAAAAAAAAGCATAAAACTGAAAGAATCCAGCTATGTGGGGGTTAAGAACTGTCATTATTCAGTCACTCAGAATAAATTCTAGTTATGGATCACATAACTGAAGCGGTTATTTCCCATCTCATATAGAAACATAGTGCCTTAAAAGAGGACAGTGATGTATGTAATATTCAGGCTTGGGTGACAACTTTGGCCAAAGTGACTTAAGTACTTGGATCATAAGGGTGACATCTGGACACCAGATGGAATATGTCCATCCTCTGTCTACTGATACTATTTAATCTAATTGACCAATGAAAACACGTTTCATGAAGTCGTCTACTTAACTAGTATTTATCTTTGTACTAGTTAGAATTTCTATTCATGACAATTGCTTTATATCACATAAATGAAGAACTTAACATTGATAATTAGCTACCTAACATTGTTAATTGTGAACATAAAGCAAGATTAGTTTGTATCAAATTGACATTGACATTTTTACCTTGCTGACAATCCATTTAAAACATTAAGCTGTTCACTGACAGCTGTGTAAAGATAGGTCTCTATCTGTGCTGCTAAGGGTGTTTCATTCATTGTTTGACTTCGTAGTTTCTGAGAAAATGTGTTTTGTTTGCTCCTGAAATGATGGATTTTTGAAGAGACGTGTTTTTCCATTGGACAGCATCAATGCGTAGATGTAGGGATAGCTTGAGAGACAGTCGGTATAAGAGACTCGGAGAACAGGAGAGGTCTGCACTTGAGATGTACTGTACCTGGCGATCCTGCTAGTGACTCGGCCCTACTGACCACAAAGGTGCGAGACAGGGACAGAGGAACTGGAGAGAAAGGGACAGAGGGACACACAGGGAACCAGTGTCAGAAGAGGAAACTAGAATGTAGTGCAGAGAAACCATTGACCACACCAACAGACGACACTCATGGAAGTTTTGACTTACACAAAAATGTTCAGAAGGCAGAAAGGAAAAATGATTGGCTTAGAGAGATAACCAATCAGATCTTGGTCAGATGAAAGATCAACCAATTGGATGTCTTGGTCCCACCTCCTGCAGTTGCTTGAACCCACCTCCTCTATGATTTCATTGGTTATCTCTCTGAACAAATTTTTCATTCTGCCTTCAGAACATTTTTGTGTAAAGTAAAACTCACACAAGCACCCAGAACCCACAGGATAGGGCATCAGGCTGGACTGCTCCAGAGTATGGTCAGAAGGTCACTCTGCCCAAGCAAGACAGAAACTCAAAACCTGACATCGCTATACAAAACTAATGATCCCACACCATTTCAAACTACGATCATCAAATCCTAAAGCAATAAATTTAATACAAAATTAAAATAAAATTCTAGAATTAAGATAAACTGAATCAATCTCATACAATCCACTTTCAATTTCAAAACTTCTGGATTGCTCATTCAGTATCATTTGTGAACACTAAGGTTGAGTAAAAGTGCATAGTTCATAAATTGAACGACAGAGGGTGCTGGAGGGCTAGCAGTTATTTGAAGTTTGTGAATGAATCAACAGAAAGTTAATGAAACTGTTTACATGTCAGGAAAACTTTCATCGAGCCATAAAAGAGAGTTATTGTCATGTGTCAAAAGAAGCACCCAACATGGAAGCAGGAAGCCTGCTCTTTGTTATGACGCCACTTTGTTGATACTGCCTGTGAATACCTTGACCTTTGACCCACTTGGGGGGAGGGGTCTGTAGCCATGAGCGACCAGAGCTTAGAAAAAGAACTGAGTGGGGGAGGTGAATCAGAGCGCTGCAATACCTGGGGAGACAGTCAGGGCCATCACTCCATAGGAGGAAAAGGGTCCAGCTTCAAACTTCATGCCCTCCTTGCCTGCCTCCACCTCCACTTTGCCCTTTGAGTTCCCAGAAAACACAAGATTAGCCCACGTTTCCCAAACACGTGCACACCCCTGAGCTTTACTCACTTAAAGTAACTTTCAGGCAGCTCCACCACAACACACTTCCAGCAGACGTTTTTTCTAAATATTAAATTGAAATGTATGAAGAAAGTAATAAATATGGTAAACATTCGGAGTCATGACGAAAGTCTTTTTGCAGCACCCCTGATATCGACAGTTTAATAAGTATGGAACTTATCCACAGTCTAACCGCTTGTCCTGATCGGGCTTGTTACCGAAAGCCTATCCTGGGCAATACAGAACAGAAGGTTAGGTTACATCTCTATGGGTTTCCGGGCCAATGCTGATATGCACAAAACAACAACTCGGGGCAAACAGTACGGATAATTATGACATGCCAATTTGCCGACGTGCATGTTGGACTACAGGAGAAAACCAGAGTACCAGAGGAATCCCACAAGAAACAGTGAGAACATGGGAGAACCTGTGAAATCCAGGCAAACAGATAGGAGGCAAGATTCAAGCTTCCAACTCCAAGTAATTCTATAAACTACCGAGCTACCCACTAATGCCAGTCTCAATCATAATTCTAGCATCATCCCTAATGCCAACATTAACCCTAATACCAACCATAACCCTAGCCATAACTTAATGCCACACCTAACCCTAACCCTAGCCTCAACTTCAATGCCAATACAAATGCTAGCCAACGCCCTAATCGTAACTTTAAGGCTCTCCGTAAGCCCTAAGCCCAAATCCATTCCTGACTCAAAACTGTACTGTACTCTATATGAACCCTAATAGCAATGCAAACCCTAACTCTAATGCAAGTCCGAACTGAAAGAAAAACTCAAATATTTTATCACTTTAATTTCAATACCTATCACCAGAGGTGGATGGTTCCGGTCCAGAAAGTAAAAATCCAGACCATGATTTTGTTTCAACCTAACAGTTGAGTATAAAAAGTCACAGATTACAATGACTGTGGTAACAAAATCTTAGTCTGGATTTTTACTTTCTGGACCTGAGTATGACTGGTTAAAAATGATCTGGTAGAAGTTCGAGATGGAAGATTATATGCAAACAACCCTTAAGAGTAGGAGTCTCTATAAAATCTTCCGAGTGGGATTTCCACAGAACAATGCGGCAGCATTCTGACCTGAAGGATGAGGATGAAGTAGTCTACAGGCTTGTTGCGGTGGAAGAGGTAGTGATCTGGAGCCCTCTTGTTCTTGTCGTTGTACTTCAGCTCCTGGATGACATTGGGGTGTTTGAGAAGACGCAGGAGAATCTTCTCAGACATCTGAGTTGGACTGAAGGGTTCTACTTCTGCTGGGAGAGACACAAAAAACAGCCTGGTGTCTAAACTTCTCACTTTGATGTCTTAACTCTCCTGTGTCCGGGAATGACTGACAGTTTAATGATGAAGCTGGAAGCTTCACTTGATCATGGAATGTTTGTGTCATTTTTGTGTGTCATATCAGCAAATCATGGCCTAGTCTTGAGCTGCAGGACAATTCAGATGATATCCAGCTCGAAGGATCAGCATCATGACGAAAACAGGAGCAGCAGAGAGACTTCCTGGGCTGCTCACTCGCAGATCCCTCCTCCGCTGACCCCTCAGTAGCCAGGCAGGCACACTGGTGCAATTCAAGCTACGACGCTCCACACTTGCCTGTTGCTAGGAAACGCAGTGTAGCCAGTAGAAGCTGAGGTGATATTTTAACCTTCGTCTCATTGTCCGTGGGCCTGAAGGCCGAGAAATCCTGCTTCCTTTCCCGATGGGTAATTTTCTTTTTTGTTTTGTTGTCGGCTGCAAGAAAACAAGGTTAGACATACTGGGAGGAACCTCGGTGATGACTGTTGAATTTTAGGCTGTATGTGCAGGCCTGTTTGTTATAGTCCTTAATCGTATGTTTGCTGTCATGTAAAAGTCTCTTTATTTATAACAACACACTCAACTGGAAATATATTGGCTGTTCCAATAAGCAAAACACTTGGACCAGGAGAGCGGACCAGGACTTCAGGACAGCTGCTAATTGTTCAGTTGGTATGCAATGATAGGTACCATATATCAGATTTTCCCAATCCGGTCCGCGGGGACCCACAGCCGGTCCACGTTTTTACTCCCTCCAAACTCCCTGCTAGACACTCAACATTTTTGCTCCCTCCCCGCAAAAACGTGGACTGTCTGTGTGTCCCCGCGGACCGGATTGGGAAACACTCCAGCATACGTTGGATGCCGGACAGGCAGAGGGTAGTGTTTACTACCACTCAAACCACACGTTTGCAAGGGCCCCTAAGGTTTGAGGGCCCCCTGTTGGCCACAAACGGTTACTACATTAAGGGTGGCCCCAAAGTGACTTTTTCAGTTGTGCACCTGAAATAAAAACCCAGCCTCTGCAGACAGGTAACACGCATGTTTGTTGAAAATGAGCAACAACATTCAGTGAATAACTATACATATAATAAACACTGATTCCTGACCTGTCCGTAAACCTTAAACATGTGCTGGATTTGAGACATCAAACGGACACAACTGATGATATTTTGTGTGAGTCCCCCTTCACGCTGGATTTTCCATCTAGTTCTAGACAGCGACCCCTATTGGCTGGTACCTACTATACAAGTCAGTCTCGTCCAAAATTTCCGACTTGATGATTTCTTCGATAACATCCTCCAAGGTGACGATACCCAGGACCTCGTAGAAGGGGTCTCCTTCCCCCTCGTTGTTCACCCTCTGGACGATTGCCAGGTGGGATTTACCTGGAAGAGGACAAAGGCTTACGTCACATTTCAGAAGCCCACAACATCTCAAAGTGACACTTTCTTAAAAGCTAAATCTGTATGTCTCCCATTGGAGAGCATATTTTATATTTCAAAGCATATTTCACATCAAAAATTCAGCTATTCAGCCAGGAACTATTTTAGACCAGTATGACATTTTTTCCCAGTTGAAGAGACTTCTTAGATGTACCATGAAGAAAGTTTGAATAATGATGACCCAGACATCATAAAACACTGAAGCCTCTCAGACTGAACAGACAGATATTTGTCTAGTTTTCATAAGAAATGTTCTCATCAGCCTTCCCAGGACCCCCAGTATGCAGCTTAAACAACACCCCCACCCCTCACAAATACTGTCAACCAAAACCCTAAACATTTTCCCCCCTATTCTCGGCTTGCTATCGTTTCAAAGGAATTTTCCAGTGGGTAGGCTAATATTAGACCTGAAATTAAGTTTCCATTCAACTTCAGCTATATTCTCACTGATGTAACTGCCACGTCATTTGATTGTCTTGTGGCTAGAAGACAAATTAAATACCGAGAACTCCTAAGCTCACCCCTGTTCCTGCAGGCAAGAATATGGATGTGCACTTTCCCTCCCCGAATCAATGCACCTCAAGCTGGACTCCACACACTCTACCGCACTAGAGTAAAGTTGATTTTTATACTATTTCTGTTGAGAGGGCAGAAACCATAATTCTCAATTTCCTCTTCCACATCCCTAAGCATAACCAATCAAAAACAGAGTTAGCTTTCAGTCGCAAACCATTAGCTGGAAACGCCAAACGGATGGCAGTGTCAGGCACTGCTATGATGACCAACTTTCATAATCTAGACTGGGAGAGCCACAATGTGCCCACACTCAAACCCAACTCTAGGTGAGGCGACCATTCTAAAACTGTGGCATGAAGCTATCGGCTAACAGCTAACAGCAGTGCTTGTGAGGTGATTCGCTAAAGGAGAGGACGGTGCTGAGTATGCAATTGTATCATGTTACGTTTGGCCGGGGGGGCGTTGCAGACCTATCATTAAATTACAAGCTGTTGTTTTCAGCTGAGGTTTCCCCAAAAACAAACAAAAACAAGCATATTGTACGCTCAGCAGTCAACAATGCTGTTTCAATCCAACAATGGTATTTCTGCTAATTGCAAATACATTTAGCAAATACACGGCGAGGTTACATTACAAGCCACCCTCAACAACTTTTGCTTGTCTAAACAGCTCTGTACACAGTTGACAAAGCATACAGGAAAATAAGCAGGGAACAGTGACCCAGTGATCTGTTTGCTGCTGTAGCCAAAGCTACTTTCAAAGCAGCTCTAGCCTGACAGTGAAGAAGTCAGCTGGTTAGAGTCTGAGACAGTAAATTAGGGACTTATCACATTAGATTGCGCTTTAACTGCTAACTCCTGCAAAGAGTTTGTGTCTAATCATCCAGTTAAGCAGCTTTACCTAAAGCCTTCACACACTCACACACACACACAATTTTTTGAGACAGAATCTTTGAAAAAGTTACCACACAAAAACTCACATGGCGCTGATACAATCTCTGCCAATAGGAAATCAGCAGATGTGCCCTTATATGATAAATAGAAAAATAACGAAAAAGGAATCCAATTTACAGTACCATTTCGTGGGGGGAGGGGCAAAAACCAGAAGCCTGAGTCAAAATCAAGGGTGTAGGTTTGGTTTTAATATCAGTAGGGACCAAATTATCCGTGAACCCCTCACCCCCCTAAACACACACGGTACTCCCACAATATTGGTAGGGATTTGGGTGACCACCTAATCCATGTCAGAGGGACACTATGAGCTATGACAGGGTTTGTACACTACCATTTCAATTAAAAGGACCTGGATTTCACTTTAGCACTGAGTTCTTGCTGTGTGCTGATTGGTCAGTCTCTTATAATCATGAATGTGTCACTAATGTTAATGTCAAACAGCTGTAAGAGTCTTTCAATCAAGGAAACAAACCAGTCAAAGCACAAGAAGAACTGAACTATTCAGCCAAGAAAATGAGCCCTTCAGTTTTAAAGTAGTTTGTAAAACCTGAAGTAGCTCAAATTAATGACGTGGATTAGGTGTCCCTACCATCCATACCCAAATCTATACGGTTAGTCAAAATGGTAGATAACGCTCCATGTGTAGCCTTCACAGTGAAGCATCTGGAGGGCTTTGAGAAATGAGGCCTCTGAAGCAGCGTCGCTCCGAAGGACGAGATGGGGATCAGAAGCAGGGAGTCATCAGTCCATCTGCTCTCCCCATACTGACTCTGGTTTCAACTCCTATGTCTCACCATCTCAGGAAAGGACAGCAAACTTTCCAGTTTCCCAGCAAAAACAAATGAAGGGCGACAGGAAAATGTGACTAATGTCTTCCCAAAATACTCCAGAGACAAACACAAACTGTTTATTCATAGCTCCTTGGCTGCTATAATTACGCTGCAGTGTGTGTGTGTGTATTTTTGTTTCCTTAGGGAACGACCTGATTGGCTTTCCAGGGTCAACATGAGCGGCAACAGTCAGAGAGAGGGCACCAAGCGTGACTGTCTGAGTCAGTACCTCTGCTGGAGGGGCTGGGACATAGGGCAGTGCTGGGCTCGGGCAGGTAGGCCAGCCCTGTTGGGAAACCCAAGCCCAAGCGGGCCGTTCACACGGAAACAGGTGGGGGAGAACTGATGACCATCTGACAGTTCGTGAAAGTATAGCAGGAATGAAGGAACTTCATTGAAGTCTTCAATGGAATCAAAATTATTCAGGCAAGTATGACATATTTAGCTGGTACTGGTTGGTACTTTGTGAAATTTTCCTGTATAGAGCTGGCCCAGTTTTCTGCTATTGCTACCTAGAAGGATGAACTAGAGATGGGGGGGGTGGGGGGAGAAGATTAATAAAGGAATAATCAAAGCATCCCAAATGCATGAATGTGGACAGGAATACCGACAGCACGATTTCACACTCATTATGCCTCGGAACAAGGCGTCACAACAGAAATTCACTTTTAATAACACATGGATAACTGGCCTAGGAATCACAATGGCACAAGCAGTCCCCCAAACCCACAGTGGGATCAGAATCGCCATACACACACAGCACCCCCTGCTGGGTGGCCAGGGAGATGCGGCATGTGGACCACCTCCCCCCTGCCCGAGATACTCGCACGGCCTTCTGGGATTTCTCCCGTGCACTTCTCTGCCATTCCCAGCTTTATTTATGGAATGTGATCCGTCATTTTTCCATAGTGGAATTTCCCTATAAATAGTTGAGGAGGCCGTGGAATCGTGCGGTGGCCCGCCGTGCCCATTCGGCTTATTTTGGGTCCGACGAAGACGGTGAGACTCTGAGCAATGGGAAACTAGCAGACAGAGTCGTGTGATCCCCTTTGGAAAGAGCCTGGGGTGAGGACAAACAGCCTCATTCTCTTGAGTAAATGAGGTACCGACGAAACTATATTTGGCTCATATTCCTTCACACAAAGTCAGCTAATGTGTCTTTGATTTATGGATATAATATGTAAAATAATGTTTGCAGGCATAGTCTCCCTAATGGCTCATTCCTACGAAGTTACACCAAGTGAGCAGCTCGGTCAGAACAGCAAAGCTGGGAATTACACGCCGTCCACCGTGGGCGTCCAGCGAGCCAGCGGCAGAGTCGCATCCTCGTGCGGGCCGGTGCTCTCAGCAGTTCCCACCGCGTCTCACCGCTCAGTCCATCCTGGTAATGGAATTCATTACAGGGCAGAAAATAACACCACCTGGATTTTGCAGATAAAAAATTAACTGCAGAGTGGATGATGGCCCGGTCTGTAAATCATTCATCCTTGCCAACGCCAGGTGGTGTCATTTCCTATCCAAATGACGACTTTAATTACTCGTCTATGCCCTAGGACACAATAAAAAAGAGAAACTTTTGCTTGTTTCCGTTCTTTGTACTGTAAATAATAATGGATGTGTATGACAGAATTAGGCCATGCCGCATATCCACACTGACCCAATCAGCACATGCCTTTTACATCACATGACCTTTTGCATTATATGATTAGTTTAAGCTGCACTGGAAAACTTAAACATTGATAATTAATAGAGCCATTTGCTTATTGGTGAGATTTCAATGAATATCACACCTAGAAAAAACATTAAACGTATCAGATTACTTACGAGTATAGAAAGAAATTAATTGGCATTACGGTAGAAATTAATTATGGCATTATGGTAGAAACTAATGCTGTTTTATTCACCCTGTGCACCACAGGATGAATCGTTTTGCTTCTCCGACATGTGAACGATATGTCAGGTGTGACATTACCAATCTGTTCAACCGGGTTTTACAGATGTGTTTGTATGCTATGTATCCGAAAAACATGGGGGATACTAATTCCAGTATCAGCCAATCACAAATGACCCAGCAGCTATGGATTGGCGCGGCGTAACGTATCCTCCGACTGTCCTGGATCAGGAAACTGGCCTGACAAGCACCCAGGCCTGGAAACCCCAGTGACACATCTATCCTTACGGTTTAGACCCCCCACCCCTTCTATTCCCAGGCATGGAGAGCTGATGATGGTTAGCAATAGTGGACTGCACATCACTAAACAGCCATTAAGCTGATAGTGGACTGGATATCGCTAAACAGCCATGAAGCTGATAGCGGACTGCACATCGCTAAACAGCCATGAAGCTGATAGCGGACTGCACATCGCTAAACAGCCACGAAGCTGATAGCGGACTGCAAATCGCTAAACAGCCATGATGCTGATAGCGGTATCTACATCGCTTAACAGCCACGAAGCTAACAGTGGACTGCACATCGCTGAACAGCCTCAAAAGTAGTAGTGGACTGCACATCACTGGACAGCCAAGAAACTAGCAGACATGAAGTTAATAGTGATTTCTATGGTTTATGTCGGAGGTCATGATGCGAGTCCAGTGATACCAGCATCCCGAGATTCCCGACATTCCTTACCTCAGTTACATCTTTAAATACCTCGTTATGAGGGGAAAACAACAACAAGTTAAACTCGGGTCTGTTCATTACTTCTCCATAGGAAAACTGACCTGCGATCTAACAGCCATGAATCTGAAAAGAACCATAAATGACGCTTGCATATTACATTATAACTCTCAGGATCATTCCCAGTGCATTAAAATTACACCAGCTTTCAGGCAGTAAAGGTATAAAGTACATGCTACACCAGGTTAAACTCACTCCCAACCTACATTATATTTACATTACGTTTAATTATCAGGCACAGATCACTAGTGAGGATCAGAGAGCAGAGTCAGACAGAGCTCCTGGTGCAATCATTAGTGAAATTACTCTACGGACTCTGGGATCTGCACTGGCGAGCTTCCGATCACAGGCACAGAGTCCGATCCCACAGAATCACACACTGCCCCCAACAAGCATATCACCTTCTGATGTTTTACACTCAGTGCAATTGACGGTTAGTCTCTCCATTCATTTGAACTTGGCTGCATTATAGCAGGGCTAGGTAGCCCTGATCCTGGAGTGCCGGAATCCAGCAGATTTTCTATCTCACCTGGTGTCTGATGAAACACACCTGATCTCAGGCAGATGAAACTCATCAGGCAGGATAGAAAACCTCCTGGATACCAGCAGTCTAGGTTGCCCACCAGTGCATTCTATTGTCTAAACCGTAGTAAAATACTGGATTTACAAAATCATAATTATTGGCATGATTATTCTGCTGCGAGTCCTTTGATTTCACCACCGTTCCCTGATGGCCTTTGCAAATACCATGAATTGTTCTGTACTTTCTCCTTAAGCAAATGACTCACGCAGTAAAATTAAAGAATGCATACCACTTTGTAGAAATGACCTTAAAAAGAATGTAAAGTGTGTTTTCCAGTCCAGGGATAATAACAATGCTGTGTGTTGAAAGCACACTGACGGCGACTGATGGACATGCCTGAGGGGAAGCGGGAGCCTTTAGCAGGATGACCATCTTGGGACTTCAGATTCACATTTCCAAAGCATGATGTCTATGGTTTGGAATGTCGTGAAATATGGCCGCGACACTGTTATGGGAAATGCCCCATTTTCTCACATAATGCTCGGCTCCCACTTGAACCCCTGGCTTTGATGTCTTACTCTGTGCAGTGCCAACATGCCTGTGGCATTCAATACTCTCTGGGTAACAACCCAGTTGTGCCCGTGTTCACATTTTTCCGCACCTAGCTGTACCGGTGGTGCCACAGTGTAACACCTGAATGCCCCAGCAGGGTAACCCCTGAATGCCCCAGCAGAGTGTTCCCTAAATGCCCCAGCAGGGTAACCCCTGAATGCCCCAGCAGGGTGACCCCTGAATGCCCCAGCAGAGTGTTCCCTGAATGCCCCAGCAGGGTAACCCCTAAATGCCCCAGCAGGGTAACCCCTGAATGCCCCAGCAGAGTAACCCCTAAATGCCCCAGCAGGGTAACCCCTGAATGCCCCAGCAGAGTGTTCCCTGAATGCCCCAGCAGGGTAACCCCTGAATGC
>JAODLD010000047.1:6416404-6440078 GCA_026781065.1 Mormyrops boulengeri | reverse complement strand
CCACACCTTGACTCCTATCTTTCCTCATTCTTACTCTATCCCCCTTCCCGTCCCCCCGCGCCCCCGGCCCCCCGGCCCCCCCCCTTACTTAATTAGTAACACCTTTGCAATGACATAAAACACCAAATATTTGTGTTTGTTATCCCAAAAGCAAAAGACTGCAGCTGCAATTAATAGCAAAATGGTAAAAATAGAAGTGAAGGAGCCGATCAAAAAAAATCTGACACTTCATAAAAAGAAAATGTGTATGTGGAAGATATGTGCAGCTAAGTTTAACATTGCTTGTCAATGGACTTTTAAATTAAACCAATAAATTAGCAACATTATTACAGAATTAAGCAAGCATCCCAAGACTTAAGGTGAGCACCGTATAAACTGACGAATCACTGTTCACCAACAGCAACTGAATTTAATTTTTTTCACTACCTTTTAGATATTACTGTTAGTACACAGTAACTGGCAGTGATTTATACACTGGTTTTGTGTTTCCACATCATATATAGATATTGATAAGGTTAGCTTGAATATATCTTGTCATTTGCGGTACGTGGGCATGCATAATCAAAAATGATCAAAAACTCCAGACTTTACTGAAGCAGACAGTTTAGCCACAGTTTACAAATGAAAATAATCGGCCAGCACTACATCAGACAAAATACAGACACAGCTGCCTGAAATATGAGTGAAACAGTATGAAAACAGGGAGCGGTCCAGACACAACTTTGACACAAACTCTTAGTGCCTGTTATTGAGCTGTAGTTTTTCACAACGAGACATAGCATAGCATTCGTTAATTAAACACAGCGTTGATAGCTTACACCCATCAATCTGTCACGCTTTGAAACATAGCTGCCTGCTGAAAAACTTCACAGACTTCACAGACTTCACAGACTTCAAAGTGAAGCACCCATACTGCAAGAGCCTTGAGAAAAGACACAACGTAGCACGCAGCATGAATCAAAGTCTGAGTATCTAAAAACAATGAGATCAGAACAAGAAGAATCACATCACAATACTACAGTAAATGATATTTGCTTGAGGTTTCTGCATAACAGTTTTAAAATCGATGAGCATGTTACCGTTCGGTATTTACAGCTCTCTTGTTGGGGCAGTAAAGAGTCTGACACACAACTGTGGTCTAACCAAGGAGCATTTAATGGCTGAGGATCTATGATAGAATACAGTTCAGGACATTAATTTCTTTAATGAGTGTGCCACTCAGCATTTGCCGCCCTGAACCTATGATCATTACATCATCATCTTCATTTCATCATACAACTCAGAATCTGCAATGATTACAGGTCTTGCAAAAGCAACTTTGAAGTTTGGCTGTTTAGCCTAATGCACAAAAAACTGATATGACAAACTAGTCTTTTATTCCCACGAAATTGGTATGTGCTACATCCGTCTGCCGCCGCAGCTAAAACAGTGACTCAGTGCCAGACCACGCCATTAGCGTCAGCTAACCGTGCAAGACAATATTGTGTTGCACTTTCCTGAAATTCTGCCGGAATATGGCATTAACTTAAGTCGGACGTCAGCGGACACCTGCCGTGACTGCATTTCCAGTCACAAACAACCGACTGAAGGCTAATGCTTGGAAATACAGCTTGGTAATCGGTGACTTAACGTTCACAATCCTGCCTGGGGTAATGAAATCGACGATAGCAATCTCCTTTTGGAATAATGGCAAGAAGCTAAGCTAACATTAAGGCACACGTGGCTGGACAGCAGTCCTTTAATGTCTGCCTTTTTGAAAGAAGAGCAAAAAATATCTGATCGAGTGCCGATACCACAGAATCACAGAAACCGTACTGTGACCTGGACGGCTAGTCAACATCCACAGCAGCCATTCGTATTTTTTCCCCAGAGGAAAAACAACTTAGCGCATTCATCTGCGGAAAGCAGACCAGGCAACGACATCAGCGGGCAGAAGGCACATGCTACAGATCTACAACAAACACCACGATGATACCAATTTACTAGGGCAACAAGAGTGAGTCCTTCACTACAGAAACACATATCATGTCCGTGCAAGTGTTACGTAGAGTATTTTGAAGAAAACACACATGGCTTTTAACAGAAAAATAAAGGATGGAAGGCAAACAAATATTTAAAATAACACATTTGCTTATCCATCCATTCATTCATCCATCATCTAACCCCTTACCCTGTTCCAGGCCACATGGGGGTCTGGAGCCTATTCCAGGCAACACAGGGCACAAACTCCACACACAAAGCATGGGTGGGATTCAAACCCCCAACCCTAGAGGTGTGAGGTACGTAGGATTCAAACCCCCAACCCTAGAGGTGTGAGGTACATTACATAATTATGCAATAACCAATGTTTTCTTGGGGAAAACAAACATGCTTCCATATTCTCAGTAACAGGGCATGCCAGCCTTAGCAGACAAACACTTTCCATAGTGATTCATCAGGCTCTCCGTAGAGGAACTATGGCCCAACCGACTGGCAGAAATGCTTCAACTTTTCACATTTATGGGATAATAAGCACACACTGATCTTTTCAGGTTTGGCATCTCAGTGGGTTTTAAGGCTGGGCTTTCATAAGGCTAGTCAAAAATGTCAACATTTCTCCAACCATTCTGGTATAGCCTCGCTGGCATGTTCAGATCTTGCTCTCGCTGTTGGATAGAACTTCTCTTCAGCTTCAGCACACAGACAGATGGCCTGAAATTCACCTTTATAATTCTCACATAAAGGAATGATGGTTCCTTTCATGACAAATCTACATAGCACCTCCAAACCATGACAGTAAGAACAGTGGGTCTGACAGAGGTTATTTCTGTGGAATGGAGAGTTAGTTCTACACCAGAATTCCTAAAAACCTCTACTTTGGACTCATTTGTCCATAGTACATAGTACAACTCTTGGTCATGCAGCTGGTGTCCAGCCCACCTGGACCAAATATTTCTTCTCTTTTTAGAGGTCAGCGGTCTCCACTCCACTTCATACATATCCCATTTTACCCTATGATTTTTTTATGGAGGAATTACGAACAATGATATCAGCCACAGCAATAGAGGTCTGCAAATCCCTGGCTTTTACTGAAAGAGTTTTTTTTTTTTCCTGCAGAATTTAACACCCCATCTCAAAAAGGTTTGGCAAGATGCCCATTGCTGGGCATATTTTCCATTTGAACGAAATGGCCGTGACTGGATTGGTGGATCCCTCTGAGCCTCGGCAGTGCCAGCGTAACCATTTATGCTGATGTGCATTGACCCCATAATGTTTCTGTAAGTGCTCAGGAATCTCATTACACTGTGGCATGACGTACCTCTATACTGTAGCTTGAATATGCTGACATGGGTTACTGGTCAGCCTGATCACAGTTTCCCAAAGTATAAAAACAGTTATAAATTAACTAGGGGGTGATAACTTTTACATCAAACACATAAAATCACTACATACTGTGATATTTTATATAGGGCTGCCAATATACACCACTACAAACCACAAAATTTAAACCAATTCATTGTAAATCACATGCAAATATGTTCAAAATGACACAGAGCATATTTTGATTGTAATGTTTATACTAATGCAGGTCTATAGAAAGACAGTGGATCATGTACACATGTATAATACATAAGATATAAGGAAGAGCTTAGAAAATGAGACCAGACATATTGCCACAAATACAGTAAAATGATGTTCCCCCTACATTGTGAGGAATTTACGTTGCGATTTACGTGTCTCTCTCACACACACACACACACACACACACACACACACACACACATTGTGAGGAATGGACACAGAGATGGGCAGGTAAACATGCCCATGTAATGCACATGGATTTCTTCACATTGCTGTATAAGTGTTCCATCACCTTGAAGCATGACTAAAACAATACCATCATTATCACCATGATCATAAGTACTATAGTTGAAAGACCATTAAGACCACGGTTCTCCTTGGGATATTTAATAACCATGCGTTAGATAACCTGCTAATGCATATTATTACGCAACCGGCTACCCCTGTTTCAGGCTAAAATTTTCCTCTGATCCTCTGATCTTTGAAGTTCGTTGAAGGCATCTGGGCAAGCCTGGAGGACGCTGTGAGCAGTTCCTTTCAACGGGGACGTGTACAACTGATAACTTCAGGGTGAAGATCTCAAAACGACTGATAACTTGAAAGCAAAGAATAAAAACTCAACACCCTCTGCAAAAACAGTATGAGTGGAGCTTTGTGGAGATTTTAGGATTCAGATAAGAATGAATAACATATATACTAAAGAACCAAATTTAGATTACGCTGCTGCCTGCCAAAAGACAGTATACGTGGTCAGTGGGTCTATAAATTTTCATATTTTACACACACACACACACACACACACACACACACACACACACACTCACTCCACATACTGATATAATTGTGGGAACTGTTCATTCATTTTTATGAGCAAATCCCAACAATCTCTGATCCCAATAATAACAACCTTAACCCCCACCCAGCCCCAACCAAACATAAAAAACACATTTTTGCCATTTTTAGTTCTTTGAGTGTAGTAACAGATTTTTCTAAAAATTAGTTTCCCCAAAAAAATGATCCCTACCATGTCAAAATAACAGGTTTTATCACATTGTGAGCATATTTGGTCCCCACAACACGACCCGCACACCCACGCATACTGTACACACACACTGTACAACGTTTCAACCTGAACCATCCACAAACAGATATGCTTCAAAAATTCCAACTGTTAAATGCAGACATTCATTTAGTAATTAATGGATGTCACCCCATTCTGTGAAGCCTCACATTACTGCTTCCTCAAAGCTCACAGAGAACACAAGTGCACAGAATGAAATTCTGAGCCTGGGAACATTCTTACCCAAAAGCACTATCAAGAAGTGAACACTCTAATTAGCCATAATATAATACACTAGTAACTATCAGCCAAATTCTCCAAAGAAATGGATTTTACACGCATAACAACTTCTACCGGGAACAATTTACGTGTCTCTCTGTCACACACACACACACACACACATATATATATATATATATATATATATCTCACAGTGTGTGTTCTACACTGCAATTTAGCTGGAGGAAAGAGGAACATTCTGCTGTTTGGTCAAGTGGTGTGAACCAAAGCCAAGAGCTGTTTGAACTGGAAGAGTCCTGGACTGAATGACTGAGTAACTGGATCCCCCTAAATTCCTTCCCCAGTTTAATGGATTAGGGATTCCAGTACCATGGCAAGCGGTTAGCAAAGGGGCCAGTGAGATGATGTGACTGGCATCGGGTCACTAGAGAAAGGACATTAAGTCGTTTTGACTGAGAAATCTAACACATAATTCGGGTGAAAGTGAAGCACAGAGGAGTGAAGAACTGCAAACAATGAAGAAGAAAACAGTGCATGGAGATTTGATGTGGACACATTTTCTAATGCAGCTTAATATCTATATTACTATAAGCAAATGGGAAAGCTGAAGAGAAAGAAAACAGTCATTATTAACTGACTTAATCAGATGAAAAGAGCGCTGTGTGGATCTGTCAGTAAATCTAAATTCAAGAACTCTAGTACACCTAATTACCCCAATGTAGTTAAAGATTACATCGTCGTTTTTAAATCCAACTCATCCTTATACATCCCCTTACCAACAAGCAGACCCAAACTGCAGCCGGCAAAATAACCTTATCCATGTTAGAAATACGGCATATGTATTGTTAGAACAGATGTTTTGTCCAGTCTTGTGTTAGGGCAGTGAGTGATGCTCAGCAACTCAGCCTGTGCTATCACTGCTTCTATCCCATTGGAAATATGCAACACAATCATGAAACAGCACAGGCTATTTCCGAGTACAACCACAGTTAAAGGCACCTGCGGCAACCAGGTACACAGCACAACAAGTACCTACACTAAAAACTACAAACAGGGGCTATATACAAGACATACACGGGCTATGTACTCGCGAGGCATGATGGGACATGCAAATGCCGTCGGCGCTACAGTATTATAGCGGATTTGAATTCTACATAATTCAATAATTTAATTTCTACAGGACTGTAATTTGAAAAGCGTTTGAAACAGCTGGACAGTATTCTGAAAGAGTCAAAATTCTGTAAATAGCGACACTGTCCATTTCTATTACCTTATATTCATGTAATAAATACACAAATATCCATGGTATTCAGCCTGAGACATAAAGAAAAAGGGAAAAAAAATCAGTTATCATGATCATCCGCTTATAGTGATCAGTTTTGCCTAGACAGACGTGATCACATTAAGCAGATTCCACTACATTTAAATTAAATTTATTCCACTTAAGTTTACATTCCAAATACACAACACTCCTGATTTTAAGACAAGCAACTTCACTAAGGAAGATGTGAGTCTCTGGCATGCAGGAAAATCAGAGTGATGATTGTGAAGTTTCAAATAAAGTGATGGTTCAGCTTCAAGCTTCTAGCCCAGTGTGGGCTAGAATGTTACAGTTTAATGACAGGACTGGTATTCTGCATGTTTATTGACCAGAGTACTGTACATGTGCATGTCATTATAGCACATTGCCATTCCAAAATGAGCACTGTTCCCAATACAATAAACATTACACGCTTTCTCACATTTTAGATATTAACCCTTTAAATCATTAAGTAAAATGCTTAAAGTGATAATTTTGTCATGTGGCCCAAGACTGAAACATTCAAATCCATGCAGAAAAATAAATGCCAGAAAACAGCAGTGTAGTTTTTGACAACAAGTTTTATACACATCGCTAAGAATGACAGCCAGCAGTCGCAGAACATTCCTCTGGTGGCGTCCTTTACATAAGGCTGCCTGTCCGGGAGTGCCCCTCTCTCACAGACATCCCTCTTAAGCTGTCACCATCAAGCACTAAATAATTCACTGCTTCACCAGCCTCTTATGCTTGTTTTCACTATTTGGCATCATGAATGGGAGATGGGCCTGCAAGAACCTTCACAATTTTCTACTATAAAATATTTAAAACAGTGTGTTAAAATGTAACACCACTAAAACGAAAAACACCCCACTAGACTAGCATAGTAAACAAGCATGATTCCATGGGCTAAAATGCAAACTCTCTGCTTCACTACGTTTTCAACACACGTAGTTAGACTGCAGGTGATGTGCATTAGCAGGAGGCTTTCTGGAAAGAAGCTCTATATATCTTTTTGTCAGTTCAAAAATGCAGATTTACATCCATCCGTAATCTTTTCAGAAGTGCATTACAGTCAAGATTGCTTCTTTTTCTCCAAAACTATTTATTCCTGCACTGTAATCATTTCACTATAACCATTTTAGTACCATTAGTGCTGAATATGAACCGTTTATTATGTAAAACTTTTCTGTTTTGACGAGAGACGTACCACAGAAGTAAATCATGCGTTACGCAAGACTGTGACCATCCCGAATTACTGATCTGACCTTGACTTTTTGCCAGGCCTCATAATTAATCATGCACTCGTATCCTTATGCCATGTTCATCTGAAAGAAATACTGCTCTATTTGGAAGATGAGCATGATCATCACTGCTAATAATAACTCATACAGAAATCGAGCTTACGCGGAGCAGGATTTTGTGCGCTGCTTTGGCCTGGAGCCAGGGCTATAGTAAAAGTTTAATTACAAACTGAAACACACTGTTGCTGGATACGTGTGCCTCAGTGTAACACCATTAGGCCACTAGATAATAGCAGTAATAAACAAGAACACAATTACAATAACAGCAGTAACACTGAAATAATCATTAAAATAGATGAATATACTTCAGGGAATTTGCCACTGTAAAATTAAACTGCTACTGTAAGCGCAGTGTGTAATGCCAGTTTGCTGTGAGGAGTCCTGCTGTGTTTGAATGGGCGTCCCACACCAGACACTACCGCTGGTTTTCCAGTATGGCGCCACTTAGCACTCCAGCCCCCCCCCCGCCCCCCCCAGGAAAATGCAGGCAAAACCTCATAACAATCAAATAAATTACTGACTGATTTTGACGCAGTATTGCATGCAAAACAAGGCAGGTGCATTTCCCCTTTAAGGGGGATTCCCTGTACCCTCTGATTTAACGTGAGCGTCACAGAGGACTCGCACGCGCCCACTCTCATAGCACACAGGCTGTTTTCTATCACCATGCATGCTACACTGTACTTACCAGTCGGCTTAAAGGCGCCTGACCCATTTGTTTCATCAAAACCTTCAAGCTAACTGGCCTCACATGCGCTTATCACAGTAAATACCTGTAAAAATAATAAATATTGTCATTTCTCTTCTCAGGTCGTTCCTGACCAAAACAACTTTTAGCTGTCATACAAACATTTTATTCCCTACGTGAAATCACACTTTTTTCACTGTTTAAAACACATACACAAATAAGTATAAAGTGACCTTCAGTAGGCGGAAAATAACGCTTGTGGGAGTTTTACTTACAAAAAAATGTTCTGAGGGCAGAAGGAAAAATGATTGGTTTAAAGAGAACCAATGAAACTGTGGAGGAGGTGGGTCCAAGCAACTCAAGGAGGTTGGACCAAGACATCTGACTGACTGATCCTGCTTCCTCTAGTTGCTTGGACCCACCTCCTCTACAATCTTACCAGTTTGCTCTCTGAACCAATCATTGTTTCTTCTGCCCTCAGACAGTTTTTATCTAAATAAAACTCCCATGAGCGAAGAGCTCACAAAGAATTTAATTGCACTATTACTTTAACTTCCCTGGCTACTCCACACACTGCATTAAAATAAGAATTAATTCATTCAAAAGAATGAAAAGGTAGAACAAGAAGAGAACCTGTCATTTTAAGTATAACATACAATATGTGTGAATGTATGAGCATCACATATACATACATAAATACCTACTTACACACATAAATGTAATAAAATCTACAGAAATATCTATCAGTGCTGAATGCATTGTTTCCCAGTAGTCCTGTCTGGCTTTATTTTGCTGTAACAGTTCTTTCAGTTCTGGAATAGATGATTGCTCTAGTGCATTGTGATCTAAGTGATGGTTACAATACAGGACAACTCACAGTAATGGAGGTGGCACCTCCACCTGCTTAGAATCATTGGGAATGTCAGCAGCTGGATCCAGGACTGCACCACAAGTACGACGGTGCTCACCATAATTTCAGTTTATTCAAGGGCACTTTTTAGCCATACAAGACCCACACAGCTCCAGAGGTTTGGAAGATCAGATCCAGGGACATTAGTGGAATTTTGAGTGCAAACATTGTCAAACAAGTTTAACTACTACTTACAAAATGGCTACCCAGTTGCAGTAGAAAAAAATAGCGTTTGTTGGGATATTTCATGTGAAAAACACAGCTTATAAATTTACTTTAAAATACTTCCAGCTACCTGACAGTACATATTAAGAACATCTACAAATAGATTCTCAATAATGAGCTTTAAAAAGGTCATTAAACCACTGAATGGGAAATAAAATTCAAAAAATATAAAAATGTCAAAAATGTGAAGGCGCTGGCAGAAAACGTCTTACATTAATGATATGACCATAAAATGGTGACTGTACACAGACTAATCTAAAAATGTGAACCTTTATCATGTTATTATGTTTATTTTTTACATTCAGTGATGCAGCTGCTTCAGTGATGGGGTCTGTACCAGGAACAGCAGGGTTAGAATTAGGCCTGCAGCCAAAAATAAATTTCACGGGATCACTGGCAACCCTACCAATAGGTCCTTCTTGGTAGATTCCACCACCCGGGGGGGGGATTTCGAGGGGGGTTCACATTTGTAATTTTATTACTTGGCTATGTGCCTGATCGGAGACACAAATTTCGGGCAGGGTTCAAACCTTGGTTACGTGCCTGAGGGAGAAAAACTACATCAGAGGTCATGTGGTTCCATAAACAAATGATGTCCCAGACAGCCAGAGAATTACTTATATTCGCATTAACACACAGACTCCGATCCCCCAAAACTTCCTCACAAATTGGCTATATTATTTGCATACCAGTCCGTCTCATGAAAATACGGTCCATTTATAGTTTTTCTCAACACGGCGAAACGATCATAAGAAATCTGGTGAATCCATAAAATTATGTTCCTAAAGCAGCAATAACTGCGATCGGCCACCATCCAGGATTCAGACCCCCAAGCTGTTAACATCTACGCAGACCCCAAGTGAGAGGGTGACCCCACTTCACCAGCGTCTCCCTCTCCCCACTACAAACTTCTGCAAAGTTCATGCATGTTTAACCAAGTTCCATTCTTGATTAAATCATAGAACAAATGAAAACCATTAGGCTCAACCCTTTGAGATCTTTACTGAAGACATGGCAGTTGAATCTGAAGCAAAATGTTTTTATAATTGTTGCAATGTTCATTTAGGATTGAGCACCATATATGCATCCATCTCTCGATGTTGCATTCCTGCTTATCTGGTACAGGGTCATATCAAGCCCAGGGTCTAACCCACTAAGCACGGGGCTCAATAAATTACCTACTATTAAATAATGTGCTGATTTCCTTGCACATGAAAGGATGATCACTCTATTCCAGGCCACAAGAGGACAAAGTTGTCAAGTGTCGGCGGTATCGGAGTCGGGTCCCAAGGGAAGCTGTCACAGCAGCAGGACTGACCTCCAGTGTCTCTACAACATAACCTGCTGCCTGGAACCTCACTTTAAGAAGACAGTCTGGAGAAAGAAGTAGAAGAAAATACCCGATGGGTACATCAAGGGACACCCAGATGTCTCAGAGGAAGGCACAAGCAGGTGTCCAGCCAGCCTAAACATAAGCCGAGAGTCAGTCAGCACTCCTTCCCTCCTGCCACACCATCCCCAGGGCTGACAGGAGGGGGCGTGTCATGTGTCACTGAGACACAGGTGGAACGTGGTCAAGTTCATTTTCAGGGGGGGGGGTTCAGATATCCGAAACCAATCCAGCAGCTCTGAATTACAACTCGTGCCAGCTGTCACGCTGTGATTAAACAGGCCACCTGTTATTGCAACGTGCAGACAGGAAGAGGCTTTTAGACACACAACACGCTGTCACCTGTCACCTGTCACCTGGTTTCGTGTGAAAGGCTTCCCCCAAGACTTTTAAACATACTGAAAAATTTATGATATCACACTAATTACGAATTACAACACCACTATAAAGGGCTTCTCAAGGTAAGTGCTCTATTTACCCCGATTCTGCAAGGACACATTACTGACTTGTGTAGTGTAAATTCTCCAGCCTAGTGCTGCAAAATGATTGCATGGAATGATTGGAAAACAAGGTGAGTTCTCATTGGTTCCTATGTGATACGAAGAAATTCTTGTGATCAGTAGGTCATTCAGAATTTAGCGTTTAGTGTACGACCAGCAGGACAACATGGCAAACGTGATGGCCGATGAACCACTTCCTGTCAGCTTTATGGCAGCTCTGGAATTTCATCAGTTCCCATCCTTTCCACTTTGATGTCCATGCTTGGTTGACTATGT
This sequence comes from Mormyrops boulengeri, assembly GCA_026781065.1. Classification (NCBI taxonomy): domain Eukaryota; kingdom Metazoa; phylum Chordata; class Actinopteri; order Osteoglossiformes; family Mormyridae; genus Mormyrops; species Mormyrops boulengeri. The sequence goes on along the minus strand of JAODLD010000047.1, from coordinate 6,428,627 downwards.
CAGGGTTGCCAGCCCTCACGCATCCAACGTGACAGTCACGGTTACCGACTCACGCAAGAAATCTTACGCAAATCTACATTATTCCATTATAAACCTAAAATTAGCTACATCAAAAGCGTTGGGGTAGTTTGCAAACCCTACAGACTATTTACAAGGTAATAAAACTGTTACATAAATGTAAATAGGTGTATAGACTTGTCTTGAATTGAAAATGACCAAAGTTGGCAGCCCTATGTTACATAAATAACTCCATTCGTGTTCTATTTTACTGCATGGCTGTACTACTTCCCAAGTGGAAACAAATTCATGAACACCGACAAAGAGCTGTGACATGAGTATTCCCTGCAACTGACGAAAAAAAAAACTCTGACCACCTCATAATCGTGAATTACAAACGCAGCACGGAAGACGAGCTCCCCAAAGAGTACAGCCAGGAATATTACTCTATATTACAGTGGAGGACAGACCTGGTCACCATAACAATTAATTTTTAAAATGATTTTTGGATTTAATGTTAATTTCTCTTTAGATTCATTTCCATGGCTTGGCTCTTATCTTCCATGCTTTTCCCGCACTGCCTTCACTAAACAGAGCACAGCTCTGCAGTGTAAAAATAGTGGCCAGTTTCATGATATTACTCTTCAATTTCATGCATGCTGGTTTCCATTAATCTTTTTGCTTGACGCAGCAGTTAATAGGATGGTAAGTCAATGGACATGACACTTAAGGTGTGAATCTGTAAATTAAGATGTATTCTCAAAAAGCCTCACAACTTTAGCTTATGAGGACCAGATCCAAGTGAGCACACACAAAGCATTTTGGTTTGCGGAGAGTATTGCAATACACAGACCATTAGGGCATGTGGAAAACGGAATAGACAAAGGACATTAGGGAATGTAGAGAATATTAGAGCATTAGTGCATTAAAGGCAGAGAGCATCTGAGTAGGCACCACAGAGAGTGGTACAACGTTCACAGAGCATTTGGGGACACAGAAAGAATTACAGTACACACAGATAATTGGGCGACACAGAGAGTATTAGAACATGTACAGAACATTAGAAGACCCAGAGAGAACTGCAATACACAGAGCATTAAGGGGTGCATAGAGTATTATAGCAGAAACAGACCATTAAGGAAAACAGAGACCGCTGCAGTGCACACACAGAGCATTAGGGGACACACAAAGTATTACAGCATGCATAGAACATTAGGAGACACAGTGGGTACTAGAGCATGCACTCAGCATTAAGGGACACAAAGAGTATTAGAGCATGTACAGACCATTAGGGCTGCAGAGAATATTACAGCATTAGAGCACGCACAGAACATTAGGGGACACAAAGAGTATTAGAGCATGCACGTAGCATTAGGAGTGCAGAGAATATTAGAGCATGTACATAGCATTAGTAGTGCAGAGAATATTAGAGCATAGAGAATAATATTAGAGTAGTGTAAAGCTGACTTGTATCCAGACACAGAGGACCTACACTCCATCAGTAAATACCTACATGCAAACAGAGGCCATTTTGCATAAAATAATCTATGAAATTAATTAACTAATATGTTTGACAGAAGATGCATGGCAATGTCAAAATGGAGACCTGGTTGGGGGTGGGGTGATAATAAGCCATGCTGTGTTTACTATTTACATCAGCTAGTAAAGCAGAGGGTGGGTGTGGCCTGCAGCCCCGCCTTTATTCCGGTCCATGGGCCCTTTCTGGTAGAGCAGATAAAACAGGGCCACACTGGAATCTTGCCGCAACTGGGCGCCGAAGCTATATCTGAGGGCGGGGTACAGACTATTAAAACGATCAGCAAAGAGATCCTCAAAATTACAGGCCACAGTGCAGTGCATCAGAGGAGACGCTGGTCTGTCGCTTACAGCAGAAATGGCCCTCAATTCAGACAAAAAAAAACAACAAAAAACGCCTGAGTGCAAACAAAACACCATCGTGGGCTTTGAAACCACACTAAGTGAGAAATAAATCAATTCCCTCTGACAGCAATATCACTTCTTAACATGGGCTGGGTAAGTGTGTTATAAACCCACTGATGTTGGTGGTTAGATCTGTTACTCATTATCCAAAAGCTGCATACCTGCGGAGCGGTAATTATCTGCACCATCACACGGACACAAGCAGAAAACAGGAGCACGATTAAGCAGCTCCACAAACGAGATGCCCGGAGCTGATAACCCATGTGCCTCTCTATTCCCGCATGCCCTAATGCATTCAGAAACAAGCGGGAGGAGCGAGAACCCTGTAAACGTTCACATTAAAGGGCTGAGATCGCAGGAGATAGCAGCCAGGCTGGAGTAAATGATTGGTTGGAACTGCGGGCAGGTCCACTCAGCGCCTACCCTTTGTTCAGAGAGGGCTTCTCAATGACAGCTGGTTAATGTCAGAAAAACGCCTTTCACACCAAAAGGAGATATTAAAAGGCCATTTAGTAGTTACAAATTAAGCTTAATTGAATTTCACAATAAGACGTAAAAATACGACAGTAAAAAACGAAAAAGTTGCATCCACCTGAAAAGTCACTACACATAAAGTCACATACATTCTGTATGTTGATGTATATTGAATCACTGTAAATAAACTCGAGTACCACTGATGGATGTTCTAGTATGACAATCAACCCAGATTTGAGTGAACATCAAATCATTATCAGCAACTGCTTCTTGGGGTTTTCTAGGGTTTATTGCAGATGCATCACCATTTCCCTTTACATGATTTACATCACAGGAGCCTTTCTTAAAGCACCACGCATTCACCTCAAATCATGTTTATAACAATATTTAGCTCTGTACACCAAACAATAGCTAAAAGATAATAAATCATAACACCTTATATTCCAGCTTTTAAAATGCTGCAGACAGACATGTTACCAGGCCGTGTGTGTAGGGAGCATTTTACTTAAAGGAGTTAAAGAACAAATGTCGTTATGGTTGCGTCCAGGTTGACGGGAAAATGTTGCAGTTTCCAAAGTCCGCATAACATTACACGGACACCGTTGCTTCTCCCATGGCCAGTGTTAAAATTAAAATGTGTTCTTTTTTTTGTAATTATCGTAATTTAGTGGGTAATGCACGCTCAGGATCAACGTGGATTTTAGGTTTGCTCCGCACGTTTGTGTCCGCCAGGATGTTTGTTAGACATGTATGAATAGGACCGCTCTTATACAAATTTAATGGAAATAACGCAAAAAGGCGTTTAAAACTGGCCAACGCCACTACAGGCTGTACGATGACCTCTTTATCGCCTGTCAATGCAAAACTACGTTAGTTATTGCTTGCAAATAAATAAATAGAGAGATAGATAAATAAATAAAAAGTTTCAGTATGTTTCTCTTTTAAAGAAGGCAGCTTAGCTCTTCATCCACCTGTTGATCTATATTAAAAAAAAAAAAACTAGGATAATCTAGTAATATTAATTAACGGGAAACTGAAAGCCGCAATTGCGAAAAGAGAAGCGGATTAACTCACCTTTCTTAAACTCCTCCAGCATGGCATCCAGTTTGGTGTCATTGAAGACGAAATGCAAAGGGTGGCTATAAAACTTGGTGATCGTTTTCAGGGGGGTACTGTCATCCGGATCCACAAACGCCAGGTCTTTGACGAAGAGTATGTCCACAATGTTAGACCTGTCCCCTTCGAACACGGGGATGCGCGTGTACCCACTCTCCATAATTTCTGACATCATGTTAAAGTCGAGTATAGCATCCCCCGCAATCATAAAGCAATCTCTCAGGGGTGTCATCACATCTTCCACGGTCTTAGTCCTGAGCTCCAAAGCTCCCTGAATGATGTTCAGCTCCTCTTTAACTAAATCGTTATACGGATCTGTAACTCTTAACATCTCCAGGAGTTTCTCTCTGTTATACACGGTTCCGATCTCCTGGCCCAGAAGATAATCTAAAAGTTTGCTTACGGGATAGGAAGCTGGGAAGGTAAGCAGCATGAAGAATTTGGTCAAGAATATGGTATTTGCACCGACTGCAAGACCGTGTCTCGAGCATATAGCCTGAGGCACGATTTCCCCGAATATGACTATTCCAATGGTTGACATTACGACCGCGATCAATCCAGATCCTGCAATGTCATCGAGCAGAATAGTTAAAGTAGTATTGACCAAGACGTTTCCTAAGAGAAGCGAGCAAAGTAGGTAATTCCCCTGACTTCGTACGGGCTCGATTTTCTTCGCATAGCTCTTCTCCTTTTCCGTGCCACAGTTCTGAACTATCTGCAGTTCCATGGGATCCAGCGCCATCAACCCCAAATTCAACCCGCTAAACATGCCCGACAGACACAGGAGCATGGAGATGAAGATGACTTGTAGCCAGAAGGGGAGCAAAAACTTTTTCTCTTCCACCACTATAACTTTAGTATCATCACCATCGTGATAGACCCAAGTATTCTCGCTCCATGGGTCGTGCAAGCCTGCTGCAGCTGAAGTGGCAATGCACAAGTAGTACGCTTTACTTCTTTCTGTTTTTCGCAGAGGCTTGACTTCGATTTCAATTATCCCCGATGTTTTTCTATTTAGGACTATGTTGGGCAGGATTATAATATCCGAGGTTCTAATGCCGCAGGGAAGGAAGCTGGACGTGTCCTCTTGGCTGTTGTTGTCACCAGATGAGCTGTCAATGTTGCCAATGACTTTGGTACGTTCGTGCTCTGTGAACGCAATTTTGGACCAAGTCTCGTTGTTAATGTTTTGCCCATAGACCCTCAACTTGACACGAGACCTTTCACTAACCCGCAAATACCCCCTGTCCATAAAGGAAATGTCATCCGTGTCCTCCAGTCTAAGACCTATAATAACCGTCTCATCCTCCCCGTCCTTTCCACTTGTCGAGCTCACCAAACAAGCGCTGACAGTTAAGAAAACCAGAGTCAGGGCTCGGACCCGGCTAAGTGCCGCCATTTTTGCAGTGGGTACCGTGGCCGACAGCTCTGCCATGTTGTTAATGGGCAACCTCTTTTGAATGAAAAGGGCTTTAAAAATCAGAGCCAATAAGAGTCCGCCTTCATCTCTGCTGTGGGTTGCCTTGACTAGCGCATCGGACCTGCTTACTTACACTACGCGCCTAATACTGATCACTAACCAGCGCGAGCTTTGTATGAACTCGTGCTTCTGGTGTTGTCCCTCAGATTGGCAGCTCTGCCAGCCAATCGGAGGGAAGAGAGGGAGGAAGGCGGGATATTTGCAAGCCATATAGCGAATGAAAACCCCGAAGAAAACCCAAAAGCTGAATTTACCTCGTGACTTGTTTTGATCGGTTTCGGGCATTCAGCTAAGAGATGGAAACTGACCATCTTAAAAAAATGCAATGGTCTGGGAAAGAAGAAAATCCTTGGTACTTTTTTTTTTTTCTTTTTTTAGAGATTTAGAAAATATAAGAGCGTTTATGAGAGTTTCAGTGGCTTAAATAAACAGAAGGACCGCACATGCATATTTTAAATGCTTGTTGTTGTTGTTGCTTGTTTTCGTCACTGATACGTCGTTTTTTTTAGTGCTAAATTTTACAAAGGTTGTTTTTTCACTCTCGATTGCTTATACCTTTCTTCGATATGCATTTATTTTAACGGTGATATCTCGTCGTTAATAAGTTCCTAATATTAAGGGGGTGTTCCGTTAACATTTTAGTTAGGCTGTATTGAGCGCCGTGGTTGGAGGGGAATTGTGTTAAATCAATGCTGGTTTCACTTGCTGTGTTTTATCTAATTAGTCATTCGCAGCATGCGTTTAACGGTGATTAAAAACGTAAAATAAACTAAAAGCTACTACTGGATAGAGCACCAGCTTCAGTAAATGCAGCAAAGTTCCAGTTTCCCTTTCGCAAATATGTTCTGCTTCGTCTCAATAATACGAAATCTTTTTATAACCATTTTTTACCAGGTTCCTCGAAGTTATCTTCAGAAAACAGATAGTAAAAGTAGCTCGTCGTACATTAGTTGAAAGCATGGAGACAACTTAGGAAGTTCGCATTAAAATGTGGAAGATATGTACATATATCAAGTAACACTAATTTTTCTTACGTCCTTCACTATATACGCAGGCACGTCTGTAAATTTGTCCAAGACCATTTCTTTTTAATTGACTTAGTTAGAAATTTCATTTTAAAAATCAGAATTTTATGTAAAATCAACAAGTATTTGCCCGCAATTTCCTAACCTCTTCCTATATTCAGCTTTTAGAAACACAAGGATAGTTTAAAACTATTGTTTTGGAATTTTGAAATCAGTTCAAACAGCAAATAACTACAATCACAACCTTATTTTTAAAAGTACAGGCAAATGATTGAATCCCCCAGAATATTTTAGCAAAACTCTCATGAGAAGTTAGTTTGCTAATAGGCAAACACCCAGAGGGAGAAGCAAAGTGCTGACAAGTGGTGAGATTTACTAGGAGTCAACATAAGGGAGATGTGGGCGACAGGATGTATCACTGACCGTTTAGCTGAGTACAGCGTCAGGAGACAGAACCTGTTCTGAGTAAGTCAAAATGCACTATATATGTGCACTTACATATAGGAGCTTGGGAATCACACATTTCCCTTGACATTCGTTTTTAGTGTTTTTACAGGTTTAAGATAAGGTAACTGACTCCTCAAAAGGCCACCATTTGGTAAAAATATTTGTCAATTAGTTATAACTGGTTTAGCGTAATGTAATATTTTGCTGAATAACCCCCTGAGCTTGTTTGATTTTGGTTTATTTTTTGGCCAAATCCAAATATATCACAAACGTGTATAGAGGAAATTATCAATCATTAACTGGAAGCTTTGCCATTTAACCATTGCAGTTTTTGATTAATTATAATTGATACTTCTTATTGATCCCAGTGGGGAAATTCTGTAGATAAGAGCAAGCTGGCCACAAAGGGCAGCCACCCATAGCAGCACCCAGGGAGCTGGGGGTGAAGGGTGTTGCTCAAGCACCCACAGACATGCTGAGGCTGAGCTCAAACCAGTGACCTTCCGCTCACAGGCACAGAGGCTTAGCCCACTGAGCCACAAGATTTTCGTAATGAATTGTTGCAGTTTTGTAATACATGTGACTAATTGAAAAACGTCACAAGTTTTATTCCTTGGAAACATTACACTTGCAATACATTACCCCCCACAGTCAATCACAGTGGACCATGACACTAGGAAGTGAAGTATAGGGCAAATGTCAGAAAGACAAGTCAATGTTTCCTCCTCCTGGCTGGAAGAGCCCTGATTCGTTGGCCTGATTCGATCATCCCCGACAAACTAATGCAGCGCCACAGACGACAGGACACTGGGCGTATCTGGTGTGGCGTATCGTGGCACCGCTGGAACAAATGATAATACCTTTTGTGTGTAATTATCAAATATATGGATTTGCAGAATATGTCATTTAAAGTAGGATTAGCATATATCAGATTCATTTTAACACTACGGCTACTATTTGGGTGAAGTTGAGCCCCACATCACAGAAATAATGGAAAATGTCAGTTACACAAATGCCTGATTTTGACTTTGACAATCACACGTGACTCTTGGATATAATTGACTTCGGTATCCTCAATGGTAGGTGTGGGCATGACTCTTCCTGCATACTGACCCATAACTGTTCTGTCATAGTGAACATGCATGAGCCCAGGAGGAAACAAGAAGACATGTGATTGGTTGATCCCACCTCCTCTAGTTGCTTGGATCCACCTCTTCTACAATCTGATTAGTGGTCTCTCTGAACCAATCATTTTTCATGAACATTTTTGTGCAAGTAAAACTCCCACGAGCCGCCCCATTCATGCATTTCTTTACAGACATCTAAACCACTTTAAGTAGGCTAGGTAATGCTAACTTCTGTTCAGTGCATTTACATGAAAACCAGGTACAATTTTCACAGAGTTTCACGACTGCACAGCTCTCAGCCTTGGTCTTTGAAGAAAGGAAACTGCACAGTAAGAGAGATACCACCCTCGATTAAGAAGTTTGGTTGTAAAACCCACATAGATCCCATGCATGGCTTCAAGGCCTATTATATCAAGCTATTACCTTTCTATCTCCTGCACCAGCTCAGGGTCCTTCCCCACCAGTGAGAGAATGTTCCGTGCTAAAGACATTACAGTCCACTGCCACTCTTTGGTGCATCCGAGTCCTTTTCAATCATGCGTGAAACCAAAACCGGCACCTGACCTTCACCTTTCACCCTGTGGCTGGTGAGTTCTCAAAGTAGCCAGCAAACACCAGCCACAGGTCTGGCTCAAAGAGGGTGGGTCCCAGTATCCCTATTGCTGGCAGTGTACTCAGCTTTTCTTGGTACCTTTCATGGGGGTCTTTGTTGGATTGTACTCTGCCTGGCCTCTCTCCAGACGCCTGTTCACCAAGGGGTGCTTCATCTAGATTTCAGGCTTCGGCCCCGATAGCTTAACCCCCTCAAGCACACTAATGTCACAACCATCAGAATGGATGTTTGCTCGTTCTATATAATAATATGAAACGTTTACTCATTTTCGAAATTTAATAACTGAAATTATACAGACATGCTAACAATCATTTTAAATTTCAAATTAGAATTTGGCTTGCCTACCTATAAAATAACCCACACTGCACAATTAATTTTTTAAATGAATCATTCATCAGTTTGCATAAACAACCTTATGTGCATTTATGTATATTAAATTTTGTCTTTATATTCATCTTAATAAGCTATTATGAGTAAAACATTTCAAAATCAAACAGAAAAATCAAAAGTTTGATTTTAACAAATTGTTACAAATCAATCACTCATAATAAAAATGATAATTTACACTTAGTAGCCATTTTATTAGGTACATCTACATAGCACCAGGTAAGGCCCCCTTTCTGTTTCTAGAACTACTTCAAGGGTTGACAAGTTGAGAGAAGCCTTTCTGCACACCACTGCTGTACTGAGCTGTTTTTTTTGCGGTTGTTACCTTCCTGTTAGTCTGACCATTGACCCCTGACCTCTCTCATTAACAAGGCGTTTTCAACAACAGAGGCGCTGTTGACAGGATGTTTTCGTTCATCATACTAATCCCTGTAAATTCTAGGCATTAAAGCCAGAAGGGTGACTAGAAGCACCACAGGTGGTACCCAAAAATCATTTAAAATCTCTTAGATCAGGCGTCTTAGCCAGAGGCACAGTGACGAGGTCAGGGCCCCCCCCATACTAGTTTAGGCTACTATATTGTGGTGTAGTTCTCAACCCTGGGGTGTGTGGAGGGGGGGATGGTAAAAGAGGCCCCATTTTAGCAGATGGTAAGCCCATACATTAAAGCGCCCCTTAGTCATTCTAATGTTCAGTTGAACCACTTGATCCTCCCTCTGTGCCATATGTATTCATTTGCAGCCTCCTGATTCGCTGTTTACTCAAGCAGGCTGTTAGCATTAACAGGTAGACGTATCTAATTGAGTGGCCACTAGGTGTATTCAAAGACTGTTCCACAGAGCCGAAACAGGATTAAAATGAACACCGTGGGCCAGACCATCCTCCATCGCGGCCGGTGATGTCTGATATCCTCACTTGCAGCAGGATTTTGAGGCTCCACAACACGGTCTAGAAGCCTCCAGATTCTCAACCTCGAAGGGGTTCCAGGACACTGTCTGGGATAAATAACAATTTTGTCTTAACATCATATTTTGTACATTAATACTTAAATACGTGCCTTAATTAACTGATGGGCTGTGGAAAAAAAACTAGTTACTGAATGAAAACTTATATATTAAATGACAGTATTTCCTGAGTTGACAAGTATATTGAAATATATATTTAAAATACTCATTAGTCAAGTTTTAAAGCTGTTACATTTCCTGTTGGTATGTCTGCAATTCCCATTTCCCATGGAACGGCCAGACTGATACAGGGCCACGTACCACCATGGAAAAATGTCCATTTACGGTCTGCTGCCAAATCTAGGACAATTAGCCAACTGGCACATGAGAGCTCACAAAAGACAAATCAGAGCTGTGCAAGGGAGTCGGGCAGTCCGATGCCAAGTGCGGGGCTTACGACGAGACATGTCAGTGTACCAATAAGGACAAGTATCTGACCAGCGGTACAGGCTGTGTGAGTGGGCTTAGTGCTTATGGACAGGGGTACAAATGGGGGGGGCTGCTAGCCTGCCAGCTTAGCGTACTCAGGAGAAACCAGAACAGGAATACAAAACAGGAGTATAAACTGGGACGAGAGGGAGCCTTACAGACGTATAGCGGAGGGAGAACCTAGATTAAGGATGCTGCGGTTCCATGCAAGGATGTAAGCTGATGCTGTTAAAGAAGGAGACCATAAATGCACATAGTTTTGAGATAAATACAGATAAATAAACATTTCTTTTTTATCTGGTTGCGTCAAAATTAAAAATCCTTCTTCATCAAAACAAATGTTAAAGCACTTCTTGGTTTGTCCACAAGAGGGAGATGCATGTCAGCTAGACCGATCAAGCTGGGTCCCTCCAGTGTCCACAGCTAAGAGAACAAGCTGTAAGCCATACAGAACAACACACACATGCACACATACTTATATTTATAATGTTATACTTATATTCTCTGAGGAACTGCACTACTGAGGACGATGGTTTTAATTAAACTACAACACAGTGTTTCCCAACCTGATCCGATCGCAGAGACAGTCAAAATGTGCAAAATGTGGACCGTCTGTGGATTCTCAAGGACCGGATTGGGGAACACTGCTATAAAAGGCAAAAATCATGATTCATACAAGTCATTCTGATGAACTGTCCACTGTGCAAATAAACAAACAGCTAGAGCTGCTACCCACACTGCAGGACACTTACACTGTTCACAGAAAGCAGTTCGGCAGTGTATTTTCACCGACCTACACTAGTTTATAATTAAATGCATTATACAGGGCTGTATCATGCAGGCTTATCTCATTTCTGATTGTACTGCTTCCAAAGGCCATGAAAACTGATAAGTCAGCATTCCAGTGTCTGAATGGAGAACATTTTCTCCTTTTATTCAAGGCTTCCAATCTGCCGGCCTCTTTATACGTCTAGGCTAGACAGCTGCTCGACCTTGCCTCTTCATCCGGTGGTACTGCTCCGTGGGAGGTCACTGTTAGTTATATATACATATATATAAAAAAATGTCAGAAGTTGGGTTTTCACTACAAAAATAATTCATGACCGCCTCAGGCAAAAATTGGAAAAGCAAAAACTCTCCCAACAGTTATATCTTGCATGCATGTACATTAAATATATTCATGAATGCAATATCATATATAATGTTATGAAATATGCAGATATTATAAAGTATGATGCAGATTTGACTTATCTACATTATTACAGGGAAGCATCCTGGGGTAGAGGTCCCGTTAGCAACTTATATAGCTGGAACCATTCAGTCACATAGTTCCAACTATGAAAGTTGCTATCGCAATTATGCTTTTGGGAAACATACCCCTGTTTAGCTGCCCCCCTCCCCATCAAAAAAAGAAGATGTTCCACCTCTATCCTTTACCTTAGATTTAGCTCAAGAGATGGGGAAGCAAGTGCCGGATGGCAAAGCCACATTTTCATTATGCCAGGTTGTCTTGGAGACGATCAGCCAATCCCAGCTTGTCTGGGAACTTAAGCTGCCTGCCGAACTCCAGCTTAATCTGAGGTAACGCTATCTAACTGTCCACGGCCTTGAATATTTTCACAAAGGATACTTTTCCCGAAAACGCATTTGATTCGTGAAAAATTTTAAAGATACCACTGAAACAGAGTTCAAAGATTCCTCTTTGGTGAGTTCCCCAACCGTAACATCAAGAACGAGTCTTAGTAGATCCATTATCGGTGTGACATTCCTTTATGTTGCATAGAAACAGTAAGCTGTTAGAGGTTCTGGTAATACTCTGGATGCTTACCACATAAAAGCCCTTCAAGGATATTACAAGTACATCTTTCACCAGCACCAACCTTTGGGCCCATGCACAAAGAGCTAGGTTGATCTGCCAGGCAAGGCTGGAAGCTAAACTCTTCAGCAAACCTAGATGTCTTCAGGATGCTGGCCAGCTTTCCATCAACGGGAACCACTGCATTCACCTGTAAGATGCAGGAGGTTTATACTGGACACTGTTGTCCTGTGAAGGTCCTTTAACATAAGCATTTAATTTGATTCCTTTGTTCACATAAATACCAAATTGTGGAAATTAGCGGGAGAACATTTTAAAATGAATTTGAGGAAGCACTTCTTTACACAGCGTGTAGTTAGAGTATGGA
>JAODLD010000047.1:6398518-6413804 GCA_026781065.1 Mormyrops boulengeri | reverse complement strand
TGGTTACTGGTCGTTTCCAGTGTCTCCTGCTTCACCTTATTCTTGTGTACTGCTGTCTTAGAAACTTTCACCCTGGAAGCGGCCTGTCGCTCAGCGTAGCCTTCTGCCAGCAGAATCAGGTTTAAACCAGGATTTAAAAATGCAGATTTTTAAAGACATACAGTGGTCTCTTAAATTTTTTCAGAGCTGTATATGTAAAGGGAGTATGCTTGAATATGATCAATAAATCAAAATAAGCCTCAATATATAGTGTGCATAGTGAGTGCATTTCCTTCATCAAACATTACTAATTATTTTACTAGTAAACCAATCCAAACTCAAAATAATTAACTAAATCTATTTTAGAATGTTTATCTTAAAAGGGAAAGAATGACCATTTCATCCCAAAGACTTAGGTAGACAGTCTGAGGTAGACAGGGTGTGCATATTACATGTTACTACAGCTCCTATTTCACAGAAAGCTGTCACACCTTCTGAAAACCAGCACGTACAGCACCAGTCAGAAGTTTGGACACAGCTACCCATAGAAATGTTTATTTGTACTGTTCTCTACATTTTAGAATACAGTGATCCCCCGCCTATCGCGGATGATGCGTTCCAGACCCATGAGCGATAGGTGAAAATCTGTGATATAGAAAAACCATATAAATAAACAATTTTTTATCAAATAAAAAAATACCCCTAAAATCCCTCTCCCACACGCTTTAAATACATGTAAACAACACATATGATATGTGGATGTCGGGCTAAGGATATGAGTAACATAATAATAATAATAATAATATGTAATGCATTTGTATGTGATTCCATTTTAACGATGGATTTTTTCCGTGGAGTTGCCACCCTCTTTCCTGTTTGACTAAAGGAAAGTGATGCGGTGGCTCTTATATTCTTTTCATCCTTCTTGATGTATCGTACCGTCGATTCATTCAAGCCATAATGGCGAGCGACGTCCGCGTAACGCTTTCCTCCCCGAAGCATATCCAGGAGTTTTACCTTCTCCTGAATGGTCAACTACCAGAAGGCTTAGAAGATGTAGGACGCTTGGGAGCCATCGTAGGGCTTAAAAGAAAACGAAAACAATCGGACTACAAGCAAGGTACGCGATACGCAGAGAACTGTGACGCGTCGGGGAAAAATCCGCGATAGAGTGGAGGCGAGATAGCTGAACCGCGATATAGCGGGGGATCACTGTAATTATGAAGACATCGAAATTATAAAATAACATATATGGAATTATGCACTGACTAAACAAAAAAAAAAAACAATTCTTTGGGGGTGGGGGGCAGCTCAGTGGGTTAGAACTTAGAAGGTTGATGGTTCAAATCCCCGAATTGGCAGAGTGATCCCACCATTGGGCCCTTGAGCAAGGCCCTTAACCTCAGTTGCTCCACGGACTGGCTGACCCTACAGTCTCCTCTATGCCCGTTTCATGAGGAGGCCTCCTGGGATGCTCCTTCTGGGGTCCCATATATATCCTGAGCTTAATTGCCTTCTATTCCTTCATTCCCTTGTCAATCTCCTCAAAAAACATTTCTACAATGTTTAGGTCAGGTGGCCTGGTCATGTGATGCAACATTCTACTACTCTCCTTTACAAGCGGCTTGGCACATCTAAACTTTTGACTGGTACAGTACATAAAAGCATCCTGAAAGCAGAGAGTCTCATTCACCCAGAAGGTTCTCTAGCTCCTCGTTGCCCACGGTGACGGCGGAGGCGGTCACCAGCCGGGGGGTGCTGAAGCCCACTTCTCCAGCCAGCTGCATCAGGTCCTCCCAAAACAGCGCCCCCCCAAGGCACTCGCCTAGAAAGCCACATACCTTTCCTTTATCATCTATCGTTCTCGTCAAATGTGTGCACTGCGGAAGGGCACCTCAATCTCCACTTTCCAAGATTCCCAACCGCCTGAAACTCAGTAAATGTGTGGAAAAAAATGTGCTGATACCCTTCAAATATCTCAGATCAAGACGCTCATACCCCACAAGACTTTGTGAGTCCGGATCTCTGCTGGAAGGTCCTTGTTGCAGTAGATATCACTGAAATACAACTCCCCTCCATCCTGAAAGAAAAAGTCCCTGATATTCATCACTAAAATACAACTCCCCTCCATCCTGAAGGTAAAAGTCCCCGATATTCATCACTAAAATACAACTCCCCTACATCCTGAAAATAAAAGTCCCCGATATTTATCACTAAAATGCAACTCCCCTCCATCCTGAAAGTAAAAGTCCCCGATATTTATCACTAAAATGCAACTCCCCTCCATCCTGAAAGTAAAAGTCCCTGATATTCATCACTAAAATACAACTCCCCTCCATCCTGAAAGTAAAAGTTCCTGATATTCATCACTAAAATACAACTCCCCTCCATCCTGAAAGTAAAAGTCCCTGATATTTATCACTAAAATACAACTCCCCTCCATCCTGAAAGTCAAAGTCCTCAACATGCATAGACATCATTGACAAGCTTATTAAACTGTTCTGTCCACGCACTAAAAGTCACCGATGATCAGATTTGTTGCTCTTTGCATACTCATCACACAATAATATTATACTGTGATTTTTTTTCAAGACTCTGTACCTTCAAAACATGGTGAGCTTGTTTCAGTACGCTGGTCTTGTCTGGAGACAAATTCACTACACAGTTTGATCTATATGCAACAGATGAAACAATTTTGTTAAAAAAAATTGCATATCAGATACAATTCATTAACTTTAACGACATGCATAACTGTCAGAATGAATGGAGATTTTGAAACACCTGTCCTTGAAGGCAATAAGGCCTACTGGAAGATATTCTGACACATTTCTTCATTAAAGTTACAAATGGGGCAAGATATTACTGATAAACTCAGCATCTCTTCTGGAGTTTGCCGATAATAGGCTAGAAAAACATTTGGCAAAAGGAGTCACATTCCTATCATCGATAATTAAATGTTCAAATATAAGCCACAAACACATTCAAAATAAGAAAGATGGCTCACATTATAATATCATAGAAGCCTTCCTTCAGTCCTGCATCCTCTAAGTCCTCAATGTATCCCTGGACAAATTCTGTGTTCGGCTTTCTATAACCAAACCTCTGTGTGTGGTAATCAATGTATTTTCTAGCCACTTGTAACTATAAACAAAGATGTACAGCAGACACAAGTGTTAGTGTCAGGAACATACAAGTACAAACTGAAGGTGTTTAAATTCAATTCAATTTAATTTCCCGTTTTAAATAAATTTTTCATATACCGCCATAGCGTAGCATAGCTGTAACAGCTGTAATGTTTCAGTAGGTAGCAAATTATATAATATTGTTCACTGCTACAAGCGCTATGGTCGCTGTGCAGAGTGTATCTGTGCGTACCCTTCTTACTAACTTATAACTTTATAACACAATAATTCTCCATATTTAACTGATCAGCATTGTAGTATTTATAGCTACAGCTTCAGTCTGTGCCTGAAAATTTGGATTATGTATAATATAATTAGGTCTGCAATTAAATGCATATTGCATATCACATGTAAAGCAAAATCTCTAATGTTATTGATTTATCATGGTAATAATTATTAAAATCATGCTGTTTAGGAAAACCTGATGTTACCAAGCTAAAGAGAAGTAATAATGAATAAAACATGTCTCTATGGAGCAAAATAAATTGATATAATCAATAAAACATGTCACTATCTAGCTAAATGTACGGCCTACGTTATTAATCTAGTAAAAATCAGTGAAACGATTTTTATCGAGCTAAGTACACGATTATAATCAATAAAACATGTCGCTATCAAGCTGAAAATACATTAATAACCTATTAAAACATGTCAGTTATACTATCAAGTGAAATGTAAATTATTTTTTATCATAATTTTTTTTTTATCATTCGTAAATGTATTTTATCTATGTAAACGCTTACCGCCGCAGTAAGGGTGGACTTGAAAAATAAAAATTCTGTGACATATCGACTGAAAGAAAGAAATCTAGCAGTGATAGGCTACGGAGCCCCCTGCTTTCCTGAGGGAGGGTTAGAGGCGCCCCTCTTGTCCCGCTCCATACCTGCTCGTCGGTCATGTCAACGCCTGTGACAAAGCCCCTTTCTCCCACCAGCCTGCTCAGCATGTAGCAATCCCGTCCACTACCACAGCCCAGATCCAACACCCGGCAGCCTTGAAGGGATTCTGGGACAGCCAGCCCGCACCCATAGTACCTTGAGAGAGGAGATGGAGACAAATAGGTTGTCCACCAAACAGACACCCATCAAAGCATCACATTACCCAATGAGGCGATAATTGCTTTTTGAGGGCCTGCTTGCTCAGGAGGGTTTTCAAAAGGCTATGAAGAGTTTTAAGGCCACAGGTATGGCCCACAGGGGTGCCGTAAAGGGGGTAAAGTTAGGATGATTCCAAGGGCCTCTAAAAATTTAGAACATAATTGGTCTGGGTTGGGAGCCCATGCTGTGTGACAGGCCTTCTTCGGGTCCAAAGTCTGCAACAGCACCCCTGCTGGCACTGGTTAGCCTTGATAAAAAAAAAAACATTAACTGACAATAAATATTAATCTGATCATTTACACTTTGTCTGTCAATGACAGCAGCAATTAAAATGAACCTGAGTAAAAAAAACATAACGACGTCTATGTTTTAATACCCTCCTTTCTGACTTTAATTATTTTATATACTTTGAAGGCCTGCAATGGGGATCAAGTACGATAGTTAGATATTTATTAAAAGGGTTTGAGTCTCCGCCCCGGTTCTCTGTGTGTGGAGTTTGCTTGTTCCCCCCATGTTGTCGCAGGGTTTCCTGTAGGTTCTCCAGTCTCCCCCAACAATCCAATAACATGTTGAGGTTAACTGGAGGTACCAAATTGCCCAAAGGTGTCTGAGTGACTGGTGTGTGAGTGTGCCCTGTGATTTGTTGGCGCCCTTTTCTGGGTTATTCACTGTCTTGCGCCTGTAGCTTCCAGAATAGGCTCTAGACCCCCGCATCCCTGAATAGGACAAACTGGTATGGAAAATGGATTGACGAATATTTCTGTTTTTGGACAGGTAACTATATATATATATATCTGAGTGATGATTGGACAACATACCTGTCACTCACATCTGGGTGCACCTCTTTCAAAGCATTACGGATATCCGACGTCATTGGTTTAGCCACAGTCATGCATGCATTGCTCTTAAGGTCTGCAGTTTTCCTCAGTATTTTACCGTAGTATTCCTACAGGAAGAGTGATTATGCATAATAAAAAATACAATCATCATTTAGTTGTGTCTTTTAAGTAAAAAAAAATAACTACTCTACTCATGACAACACATTTAACAGTAAGCATTTTCATTTACAGTTTTCATCTTTAATTTTCACAAAAGAGAAAACTCAGACATGTGTCATACAAAATCTGAAATTATACCTTTACGTCTTCATGGACCGTCGATTCATGCGAATAACCCTTTGCAGGCTGGCTGAAAATGGTAAAATTGCATTCAGATAAGACGCGTGAAAGTTTCACCAACTGTACGACTATAAAGTAACAGTCATCTCAGTGCATTTGAAACGCCGAAGGGACAGAATAAAATTATTCTAAATTACAGGTTTTCCCGTTAGTTAGGAACAGACAAAGTTGGTCACAGCGAAAAGTGAAGATTTATACAGAGTGCATAATACATACGGTGCATAAGCTGTAATTACATGAGCAAAGATTGACAGCTCTGCTGACATTAAACAATACGCCAGCCAGTTTGTAGCATGTATCAATCAAACAGTGATAAGTTCGAAATTCCCTTAAACGTCAAAAGACTTGCACTACAATTCCTGTCATTATCTAAAGTACTGGAGCGCAACAACTGAGCGCAAGAACTATGTTCAATACAGAGCTTTACGAATTTAGAAAACAGTGTGTCATGCACATATTTTTTTGAAAATCTCTAGATGTAATCTTTAAGCGACAGCATCAGATAAGCTGCATTAATGTAGTGACTGCAGTCATTTTACATTAGTGTCATGAATACGTTCCTGATTACCTCCGTCCGTACTCCATCATTGCTCGGCACTCAGTTAGAAGGCCGTATACACCGGAAGCAGAATACGTCTAGGGCAGATAATACACTCTGATAGATGTTTGAAATGAAGTTATGCTTTATTCGCTGTTTGGACAAAACTGAATACAGGCACATGGAAATGTTTTGTGTTTAATGATCAGTTTTCATATATACCATGTTGCTGTCCATTTTGGGTAGAGATTTCACAACTTCAAATAAGCGATGGGTGTATAGCCAATCGTACGCTGTGGATTGTCCATGGAGAAATAAAACGTGGCTACTAATTAGTGTGTTATTATAATAATTGCATCCTTGAATGAATGAATGGTACTAAATATGGCTATTCTCTCAGAAACGCTCTTCGAAAATAATAATAAAAAAATATACGCTCGTATTTTGAGAGTTTAATTATTACAGCTGTGTATGTACTCTTTTAAAGATTATCGATATCTGGGTCCTCATTTATTAGAGTTGCGTAGACGCCTGCTTGCTTTCCTGAGGTAATCGGTTCAATCGATTACACTGACACTGCGATTAGGGCACCTAAATCAAATCACGATGATAAGGAATTGTTACCTAAATACACACATTTCTAAATACACCCGTCAAGTTTTGTTTGATATATCCCAGAATTTGCATAAAAAGTTTCATACCTACATTTAGAGGGTTTTTTGTGCATGCGCAACTTTCAAAAATGAGGACTGTAGTTTCTCTTAAGACTTTGGCTTTTTGGTGGTAAACTCACTAATAACACAATCTCGTGATAATGTATCATATTTAGATGTACTTCCATGATTCAAAACATTCAGGGGCCAACAGGGTTCATAGCAATGTTATTTAAATATTTTGACTAACAGGAGAAGATTACTGTATACTTAATATATAAATAACAAGTACGGTTTTATCCTAGACAGATTGTACGAATATCAGGGATTACACAGTTATTCAGTGTTTTTAATAACTAAGATGTGTCAGGGCTATATATAATTTACTACGGTGTTTGTCTTTACCATCCTCAGACTGTACAAGAATGATGTTCAATTCAGTGATAAAACAAGGACTAATGCACAGAAATGATTCCAGTCAACTGTAGAAAAGGAAAAAGGACACTTAACAATGTCTGTAAACTATTTTTATGTGTATACATTTTCGAAGGGGCTATTTAATATTTAAACAAGTACATAAGGGACATAAACTCCCCCTTCAATGACAGTTGAAAGTTCATGAACACATTTCACCAAATGGCAAACTGACGCAAGACAAAATATGCCTTTTAATAAACTACAGATATCTTTCCTTAAAACCTTTTGAGACTTAAAAAAATTGAATTTGAATGAAATACAGGCTCCATTTCTCAGCATGTTTGTAATGCAGAGTCAGAAACATGGTACAAACTACAAGCCCAAACATGGCACAGGTAAACGGGTAAACCCTGCGCAAGGGGGTTTGCTGACCCTCAGAAATCAGAAGTCTGGAAACTTTGAATCCAGATTAAAAGCAGCTTGATCTTCATTTCAGCGAGTGCCTCAGCTGGTCCTGAAGATTTCTAGAGTGTTCCACACTGTAACAAAGTTAAAAGACGTTAACCTCGCCTGTGTACTGATGATACAGAGGTTCAGTGTTTTGTCTTGTAGTCAGATATGCAAAATATCTATTGACAGTCAAACACCCGTTATTTTGACTCACTTTTTTTGTATGGCTTCTTGCCTGGTAGATAAGAGACAAAATTATGTCAAACCACATACACTGAATCAATGTAGTACCACTATAACTTACAATAAGCACAAGTCTACAATTATCACAGGCCAATAATTGTAGCGGCCTAGTATGCATCGGTATAACTGTGTACAAATAAAAAACCTCAGAAACACTTACTGATACTGCAGGTGTGTTGTTATAATTGACATTTTCCTTAAACTCTGCGGAAGCAAGAAAAATCTAATGAAACCATTTGGCACACACTGCCAAGAGTTAAGAAATCTGGAATCTACTTTAAATGTGATCCAGTCCCATTTTAAAAAGGCTACATAATGCTCATACTGTTCTGCATCTTTTGATAAAATCTGAAAGTCTGTAACTCTGCTGAACTCTTTGAATATGGCAAAATATTTCAGAATGGAATTCTTGCCAAAAAGGTGAAATATTAATGATCATTGTTTTACATTACATAGGAATAAAATGTCATTCAATGTTTGAAGATACTAAACTGGAGACAAACCAAAACAAAGCAAAAAAAATATAAAGTACTAGGCTACTGTACAGCCCTATACAGTAGGCTACATGCTACAGACTGTATACTCTGTGCCTCAAAACTGTCAGTTATTGCTGGTGAAAATGTTGAATAGTCAGGCTGTAGGAAGTTAAAATATTTATTTCTTGGTGCCAATATATTAAAAAACCAGCAAGTGACAAAACACATGTTACAGTCTGAATATGACGTTTCCTGGTAGGGGGGTTAGAGGTGGTTGTTTATTGCGGGGCTTAATCATAATCAATACTGCCACGAAAAACAAGGAAAAAAAAACAATTGTAAGTACCTCACTACTGTCATACGTGCATTATTCATTATGTACTCCTTTAGTATACATTGTAAGCTACACGACGTAATAGATTACAGCGTTCAAAAGTTACACTGCAAACAAATACGGGGCTGTTGGGAAGTACGACAGGCAGGCTTACATCCTCCGAATGAAGTATGGCATCTTCCTGCATTACCATATTACGTGCAGCCTGACCAAGCAGCTGAAAAATAAAAGAAATTGTCATACAACAGACTGCTAGTTGTTCGTTTTATTCGCTGCAGCAGTATGATGCAGTGCGCAGGTCTAATACACACAAGCGACATAGCCCGCAAACGACATGACAGCTCACAAATATTGACACGTGGGCTGAATTTCTTTTTTCTTTACCTCTTGGCTACGGGATCCTTTCAGGACTTGTCGAGTAAGGGTAATGACATCCCCACTGCAGGACCCTACTTTCTCAGACAGTAAACCTTTCACCGATTGACCAAAACGCGGCTGCGGTTCCGGAGCAGCCATCATACCCAAGCGATACAATTGAAACTACAGCAACCCGCAAGTGACAAACAGTGCGCATTGTTAAAATTCAGCGAATTACGCTATGCTAATGATTCATTCTGTTACAGGCAATATTAAAACGGTTAAAATTTACTTAGGGTATTCTAAATATTTGTTTATGCGTATTATTATAATTATTATTGTTGTTGTTATTATTATTGTTATTATTATTATTATTATTATTATTATTATTATTATTATTATTATTGTTACTTGCTGGCTACGCTTTAAAGAATTCTTAAGTCGTTATCATTTTGTTTATATTGGCATCAGCCTTTAAAGATAGCTGATATTGAAATATTAGTTGTGGTCAAGGTAATGGCATTGAAGGAAACGCATAAAAGCCTTGGCATGCATGGATGCTCGTGCAAGAAGACTGGAATGACTGAAGTAAACCCAAAAGCAGCATCTGAAACACAAATAAAATCTAACAAATACAACAAAAATGGAATGGCTTCTATGTCTACTGTTAATGATTGCAATTGCACTCGCGTTGCAGTACCTTAAAAGAAAAATTCATAAGCCTTTGGACACCAAGCCCCCAAGTCTGCCCTGTTTTCCCATTATTGGGAGCCTCCTCAGTCTACGCAGTCATCATCCGCCGCACATACTTTTTCAGGAACTGCAGAAAACCTACGGCGCCGTCTATTCACTGATGATGGGTGCTCACCATCTGATCATCATCAACGACCATCAGCACGCAAAAGAAGTACTTCTTAAGAAAGGAAAAATATTCGCTGGGAGACCAAGAACCGTGAGTTAAATAATATGTATCACCATGAATAATTGTTGCATTAGAAAAAAAACTAAGAGGATGTTTTGTATCATATATTTTAATAAACGACGGCATTTGTATAATATTATATTTGCCACTTGATTTTTATCTAACTTTTTTTAAGGTAACTACTGATATCTTAACAAGGGACGGCAAAGACATCGCATTTGCCGATTACAGTTCCACCTGGAAATTTCACAGAAAAATAGTTCACGGTGCGCTCTGTATGTTTGGAGAAGGATCTTCTTCAATTGAAAAAATAAGTAAGCGTTCACTTACCACTTTCAGAATATATAATTCTTTTAATCACACATTTATCAATTTATCAAGCCGTTGTGTTAATATAAATACAAGCCAAGGAAGAATTGTGAACCGTTTTGCTTTTAACTGAAAAGGAGATATATGATTATATTTAATCCAAGTACGCCTACTGTTTCCAGAGTAAAGTTGCTTATAAGTCTTATCTTTCATGCAATAGTCTGCAGGGAAGCGAGCTCGATGTGCAAGACGCTGGAGGACTTGCAGAACACCGCTATCGACCTGGCTCCAGAGCTGACCCGCGCTGTTACCAACGTGGTCTGCTCTCTGTGCTTCACGTCCTCCTATGAGCGTGGGGATCCAGAATTTGAAGCCATGCTTAGGTACAGCCAGGGAATAGTGGACACTGTAGCCAAAGACAGCCTGGTGGACATCTTCCCCTGGCTACAGGTACAAAGACTCCTTAATCAATATGACGCTTGGAATGTATGATAATTGTAACGGTTTATTTTTTAAGATGTCATAGTGACATGTCATTTGTCATGATGCATATTGCATGAAGATTCTCTTTGCAGTGTTTCACTTCCCTGTTTACAGCAATACTGACAATTTATATACTATTGAGAAATTATTCAAATCAATTTTTCACTTTTCTTTTATGCTTGTACAGTGTGGCACTTGTGTTTTTGCAGATATGTTCCTCTGGAGCATCTTGGTTGAGAAGGATAATTAAATAAAGTACTGCAATATGGATTTTGACCCCTTAAATTTTAAGTCCTATAGTCAAGTTTTTACATTTGCATTTCCAGATATTCCCTAATAAAGATCTCAAAATTCTAAAGCAAAGTGTAGCCATTAGAGACAACCTTCTGCAGAAGAAGTATGAAGAACACAAGGTAATAGAGCAACAGGCCTTTGGCTAAACCTTATCAGCTGCTATTTATTTAAATTCAAACTTTGTTGTATTGATGTTGCCATAGCATGCAGAAGCACCGGAATGTGCCACATGCCAGAATGTACCATTTTCAAAAGAGGGGGTCACAAAGATCGTGGAAGGGCTTATGCTCTCTTCTGGCTCCACCTCCAGGCAGAATATAGCAATGGTGTTCAACGGGACCTGCTGGATGCTCTACTCCGGGCCAAGAGCAGCTCAGAGAACAACAACACCTTAATCCAGGGAGTGGGGCTTACTGACGACCACCTACTCATGACTGTTGGAGATATCTTTGGGGCGGGAGTAGAGACCACCACCACAGTACTTAAATGGTCCATAGCATACCTGATACACAACCCACAGGTGTGTGCTCCGTAATGGTTGGTCATTTCAAATAGATTTCTTATTCATTAGACTGTATTTTCAGAAGTATTTCCTGTACACTAATGGCCAAAATTGTGGAATCACTTCCAATTTTCAGGGCTTTATTCAGCTCCAGTTACTTATTTAATTGTCCAATGTATATTTCTAAACATTCTTTGATCGCAGTTTATAAACATTACCGTCGAAATTGTGTAGTAATTTTTAAAGCATAATGCCAAAAATGCTAGGTGTTTTGGCCACTAGTGTACATGCTTTTCTTGTTAAAATCTATTTTAAACAACCCGATAACAAAGATTGTTGATAATGCAATAATTGTTTTGATAGCATTCTTGGTCATTGGTTCTCAGGTCCAGAAAAAGATCCAGGAAGAGCTGGACTGCAGAATCGGCATGGAGAGACCCCCCAGTCTGAATGACAGAGGTAACCTGCCATACCTGGAAGCCACCATCAGGGAGGTGCTGCGGATTCGGCCGGTGTCACCGCTTCTCATACCCCACGTTGCCCTCACAAACTCCAGGTACATTTTTACTTGGGGGGCAGTAGATCTTTTCTCTGCCACAAGGAATTGTTCTATACATCTGAACAAATTTGAATATGTTTAGTTAAATCTTTTAATGACTAATCATAGTTTGTTAAATTAGGATATTAAAAGAGCTTTTTACTCCAGACCATGCAAATCTAAAACGTGCTTGTATGAAAATTAAAAGTTATCTATGTTACAGTATTGGCGAGTACACAGTTCAGAAAGGGACTCGAGTCATCATTAATCTCTGGGCCCTGCATCACGATGAAAAAGAGTGGAAAAACCCCCATCACTTTGATCCCAGTAAGGTCTTCATGCAATCTTCTCACAATCTTTCTTCACAAAAGCCAACAGCTGATAGTAAAAGGCTAGGTATTCAGCTGATTGCTGTTCTGCAGTGCTTGTTGTCCTTCACACATGCTACTGTCACAGGCCGCTTTCTGGATGAAGAAGGAAAAACCGTGTGCTCCCCATCTGCCAGCTTCCTGCCCTTTGGGGCTGGGATACGGGTGTGTCTCGGGGAGGCCCTGGCTAAAATGGAGCTCTTCCTCTTCCTGTCCTGGATCCTGCAGCGCTTCACACTGGAGGTGCCACCCAACCAGCCCTTGCCTGACCTGCAGGGGAAATTTGGGGTGGTTCTGCAGCCTCAGAAGTACAAAGTTCATGCCAGACTCAGAGATGGCTGGGTCAAAAAATTAACCCCAAACTGATTAAGCCCAATACTGATGGGGATGGGTGAAATTAAATCAAAGTATCTCATACATTTTACATACCCAGTTTTTTATAGGATCTTGGGTTTATCAGACACGTTTTAAAATTAAAACTAAAATTATTAAAACAGTGTAACTGTGTAAATGACTGTATATTAAAATATTAAAAGAATATATACAGCACAATGTTCATATATACTGTGCATTCACCAAGCACATAATGGAAACTCATACATTAATTTCCAGTTACATAGCTGCATTACATCACATCCCTTGTAGTATTTACTATTATTTTGTTTTTAATACTTTTGAAAGTAATGTATGCTGCAGTCTCCCTTAGCACTCCTTTCCTGTATTAGTGTCTTAAATCTAGGATTTACACCTGACTAAAAATCTGCTCTCAATTGACCAAAGTCTCATTGCATGTGTATCAAACAAGGGGCCTGTTATACATAAAAAAAAACCCTTAATACAGTTTAGCTGATAGGTAGGACAAACAATATTATAGCAAATATGTGAACTGTGTATTCGTTTTGTGCTGTGTATATTAAATATCATGCCTTGACGGTTGAATTCTGCGCCGCTGTTGACATCTTGGAGTTGTCGACTTCTATGTTATAGATTATTCCGTATCCGAGTGCTTTTGCTGTACATAGATTTAATACACACCTCCAGTACTTATAAAAAGTATATATTTGCAGTTATGGCAAATGTAATTTAAAATTATTTAAAGATAAAAAGAAAATGTCCAGTCACCATCTTCAGGAAAATAATATTTGCATTTCTAGAAGGCTGATTTTAAAAATTACTGTGTAATCACATTGTGACAATATTTAATTAAGCTTTTTGTCAGTTTCATTATTTTTGTAAATAATGTCTATCTTTCCCTTTTAAATGGGTATGACAGGTAATATGTAGATTTCAATATGCACAGCAAAATATTTCTCTTTTCATTTACCTTGAAAACTTATTGCACTGGTTGTTAATGCTGAGGAACAACATGCATAAAAACAATTAGACTGCAGACTGCGTTTGCAGTATACATATATTATTTGAATATATATATTAAATATTAAACAAAATATTCTCAGGAATGCAAATAAATGATTTATACAAAACATCATATGGAAATAGTTTCAGTAAGACTACAAAGGAACCAAAAAACTGTCATCCTCTTAAGGATAGTGAATACAAGAAATGACAGCAGACATGGTTGCAGTGATCTGGTTCACACAGTGCATAATCAGGAGTATTTGAACTGTCACTTAATTCCACTTCATCCACATCTTTGTAACATCACAAATGGATGCTTACTTGACAGATGAGCCTTCGCCTTTTTAAAGCACAGAGATATTACATATTAAAATAGTCTTTATCCACTTGGCCTAGAGGGAAGGTCAGACGAACTTGAAAATAATCCAGAAAATGCAGAGGAGAGGGGGGCGCTAACTGAGACATGCAAACACAGGTCACCGCCCCTTTTCCCAGCATTCACAGCTGAGTGCTCTATCTTCTTTCAGATTCCGGAAAATGCTTTGGTTTTCAATACAGACAACATCCAGCTCAATAAAACTCAGACATTATCCGCCCCACCTGTCATACGAAGCTTCGTAATGTTAGTCATGTTGCCTGCAACTAGAGCAAATAAAACATATTGAACAACCAAAGAAATTCTAATTATAGAATGTTAATGTTAAGAAAGTTAAAACAATATAAAAGTGCTTAAGATTAGCTTTTTATAAAGATAAAAAAAGCCTCCAGCTTGACTTTAGTAGAGACCTTCTTTTAAAGAGTCAGTAATATGGTGAATATGACTAAAGGCGTTAAAAGAAGGACACCATAAAATGTATTTAACAGTTAAAGGAGTTTTACATGTAGGGCATACAGGTGGACCTTCACCTTTAAGTAAAAACATGAGTCAGCCTGGCATATAACACATATGAAACCTCTAACTGTCCATTCTGCAGCAAAGGCACCAAGAAGACAATCGTACTTGCCCGATGTCCACTTGAATGAATTTACTCATCAGTCGCAGACATCAAAATTACTCCCTGGCAGACAGATATCCCTATAAATGGAAACTTTTAAAAATTACTAGGTAATCACACTGTGTAAAAAAATTGTCAATATTTAATCAAGCTTTTTGTCAATTTCACTTGCAGACAAGACTGTTGATGTGAATTAAGACAACTTGTGCAGAAACTTAAATTTTCTCAACAATGTAGACCATTGTAGATAGATATACTGTGTGCAAAATGACGACAGGCATACACCACTGCTAAATACACATTCATTTCCCTATGAGTCAGCCTACAAACATAACTGAGTTACAGTATAACGCTAGAGGGATAGGATCCAGGATAATATATGGCGTTCTTACTGCTAGAGCTTAGCTGCGCACCATGTTTAAGTGATACTTGGCTTTGTACAATACTGTTAGCAGGGAACCTGTGCAGTGCTGCACTGCTGCTGAGGTACGGCATGAGGACCCTGCATATGCATGTGAGAGCCGCTAGTACTGCATACCTGCTGGGGGGGCTTGAAATAGCTTTATTGTGCCAGGGCAGTTTTTCCCATTAATAACAGTGATAAGAGATGTG
>JAODLD010000047.1:6366721-6398418 GCA_026781065.1 Mormyrops boulengeri | reverse complement strand
TACCTGCTGGGGGGGCTTGAAATAGCTTTATTGTGCCAGGGCAGTTTTTCCCATTAATAACAGTGATAAGAGATGTGCCCCCCCCCCCAAACTGTTACTGAAAATTGTGTCATCATCACATCTGTACTGTCAGACATGCAGGCACTGGGGAAGCCTTCACCTCATATTTAAATGCAGCCCCCCCCCCTACCAGAAGTGACAGGCTACCACTGCCTAACATGAAAAGTGCTTACAGAATGCTTGCTAAAGGCTTTACTGGGCTTGCAGAGTCTGGTATACAAGGAAACTCTTTAATCATTAGAGAAAAATACCAGTGGAGAGTTGGGAGAGCTCTTAGCTTTCACTCTCAGTCCTTTGGTAGTGCATTGGTAACTCAGCTTTGGGTCTCAGTGGTGCTGGCCTGCTCTGGCCTGGCCTGACTCTTTAATCATTACACTGAAGTATACCGGCAGAGTGCTGGACAGCCCTCAGCTTTCCATCTCAGTCCTTTGGTGGTGCGTCTACTTTGGGTGTCAGTGCTGGTGGCCTGCTCTACTTCAGCCTGACTCTAATCATCACACAGAAATATACCAGAGCAGCTGGAGTAAGAGAGAAGTCAGTGCTTAGCACCCTGCCTCAGTGCTTTGGTGGTGTGGTTGCAGCTCAGCTTTGGGCCTCAGTGCTGGCAGCCTAGTTTGGCCCTTCCTGCTCACTTATGGTATGCAGGAGCACGCAGCTGGGAGGTTGTGCCTGGAACTCCTCCCTCCTCTCAGCTGTGGGCTGGCCCTGCCCCTCATCCCTGAAGGAGGCGTGGCGGCCGCAGGAGGCGCAGTCGTCGCAGAAGTCCGGGGGCGCCTCCGGGTGGTCGCCCAGCAATTCACCCAGCTCCTGCAGAGCCTCGCTCTCCTGCACCGGGCTGCACACACACACTTCGATTCCGGAGTCCCCAGTGAAGCGGCGGTGCCGGCCCGCCATTCTCCCCTCCTCCACTCCCTCCCGCTCTTCCTCATCCTCCTCCTTCCAGTATTCCGTATCCTTCAGCAGCTCCTTGCAGCAGTCTCCCCCCTGCTTCTCTGGACAGGGTGACTCCCTGACAGAAACTTCTGGAAGCTCGGGCCTGCAGGATCCTGGCGCCAGCTGGGCCTTGCTGTCCTCTTTTTGGATATACTCTGTCGGGAAGGTGCACTCCTCCACGCTGCGGTGGGTGGGGTGCGTGTCGCTGGGGGGTGGATGTGCTGTGGACTGCCCGGGGAGCTGAAGACCATCCAGTTGCTCAGGGGTTAAAGGGCTGGAAGCAGCCGTCTGACTGGAGTTCAAGGCGCTATAAGGAGGAGGGGGAGTGGGGGGGTGGTTGACCACTTCCTCATATTCGGGTAAGAGGTAATTTGGCAGAAACCCTAAAGCACAAAAAAAAAAAAAAAAAGGTTAACTTAATTAACAATTTCCTCACGCATTGTGAGAGACTACACACCTTTAAGGACCAAGATGGTTCCTGTGACGACCTGTTTTGGGAGCAGAGTGTACTAGGACAGGTTAGACTGCATGACAGACGGTAATTTTGGTTAATAAGAAGGTGCTTTGACTGTGTCCATCGTGACAGGTTTTGCTTTCAGATGATTTCTCGCCGACTGTTGTCCTGGCCTCCGTCAGACATCGACGAGGGACATATATTCCGTCCCTTAGACGCCGTTTTGCCTTTTCCCCCCTTCTATTTTCACTTGGCCCATGCAATGGAGCGTGAACAGCATGCATGCCAAACGCGACACAAATTCTCCTAATGTGACGCATTCTACTCACACACAAATAGGTGACTGTGTTGGTGTAAGACAAATGAAAAAGCTGACAGGGTGTTGAAACTAATTATTATTGAGGTGTTTTCAACTATGCGTAATAACAGCCGCCTTTTCTACTGAGCCTTACAGACAACACCCAGTCACATGGCATGCTGGGAAGGGTAATGGATCTCAGAGCAAACATCATCTTTGGCCAAAAACGCAGCCTGCGAGAGGCTAAAAGACCAAGCCGTGTTGGTGATCTTATCATACCTGGAAGAGTGAACTCTAACAACACAGAACAGATCATCTGGGCATTCGCTGGCGTAAGCTGAAACGCATGCTGAGGTCATAACACCAGCATAGTACTGACAGTGTATAACTTTAACAAACAAAAAAAAAACTGCAGAAATTGAATCAAGACAAAGAAGCCAAAACATGTATCACAGTATCAGATCCAGGTTGCTCAAAGGTAGAAGGGCATGAAGAAATCAGTTTAAAATGCAGGGCTATGTGGGTGCAGGCGGCGACTCACTGAAATAGAAGGGAACAGAAGAGTAATTGTGAGCTTCCCGGTAGGCGATGAGGTTGATCTCATGCTGCCGCTGCTGTTGCTGCAGCCTGTGTTTTGTGCGCCGGTGGTGGCAGATGCAGCAGCAGCTCAGGATGAAGATCACGGCCCACACCAGCCAGAACCCTAGCGGGCAGATGACAGCTGTCAGCAAAGGGGAGGCGCAGCCCACACACCATGGGACTGCGGGGAGGGGGACTTGCATGCTTTCTTTGTACGATAAATCATCCAAATAAAAACTTTCTGACGACTATCTGGTTCTATTATTTAAGACTGCTACCTAAAGCACAGACAGACTAGTACAATTATACAATTATAAAAGTTAATAATCTATTTGTGCACTCTGCGCAAAACCCCCATACATCAAACTTAACAACCCGTTCAATCTGGAGGTGGAACAAAGTGTGCTGTGTCTCTGGCCAGCCATTTTGCAAAGAACACTTTGCTGGTTGGGGAGGAGAGTCACATTCCCGCACCATGAAATGATTACAATGCCAAATACAGCATACAAAAAACAATATACTCAGGTGAACATTTAGATATTCTATTTTTACTATCACATTTCAAAATTCCAAGCATTATGCTTGAGAAAATGGCTTTTATGAAATTTAATAATAACTTAACTTAAACTGATGGTATAAGCAATCATATTCCTTTGAGCATATCTAATTTTATGATTTAAGTGTTTTGTGAACATTTTTTTAAAATGAAAAATGTAACTAGAAATAATGATTATAGAGAACAACTGCATTCTTTTTGTTGGTAGCTGCATGTAAAATATTCTGCATTAGAATCAGAAAATTTAACCTGTCCAAAAATTACAACTCATCGGCAATGAGGTGCGGCATGAGCTGTTCCTACAACCAGGGGCGGCTGGCCGGATGAAACTAACAGGATGCAGGGAAAGCTGTCAGTTTAACAGGGAGCATCCCACCCTTCCTTCCTTGAGAGACCATACTGCAGGTAGCTGCAATCCAGTAGAGAACATGGGAGGGAGTGAACTTACACCAGAGCTCGTAGTAGTAACTGCAGCACTGAGACTGTCCACAGCAGTGTCCTGACTCACATGTGTAGCTCTGATTGTTCACTCCATCGCAGTATAATTTGTTCTGAAAAAGAAGCAGTTCCTTTTGAACACACACACGTATCATATAACACCCCATCTTAGAAAACTGACAGGCTGACACCTTCCGAGTTGTTTTTTTCCCCCCGAAGCACTGCTGTGAACATAGCAGAACAGTCACAAGTCCTATGTAAGGTTCAGCATAATCCGGCGGAACACCCAAGCTCAACATCAGTAACATCACCCCCTCAAGGTCAACAAACTGACAGGCACTTAGTACTATTGAGTAAACAGTGCTATATTATATTACTCTTAAAACAATGGCAATTTTCCTTGCCATGTTTGGGAAAAAAAAAACAAAATCAAAGGAAAACAGCAAGCAAGACATTTCATTCAGCTTTCAAAACCAAACTGGCAGAGCATGGTGAGATGTGGTCATTAGACGTGCTGTATCAAAAATTTAAGGGCATGTTCCAATTTCCCCAGAGTCAAATATGGTGTAGACTTGAAATTACATTTTAACAACAATAATGTTCAAAATGATTCACAAAATAACACAATCATTAGTTCCACATAATAAGTGTTAAATATTACAGTTAGGAAACATGCATAAATAATAATAATGAAAGTCTATGAACTCCAGGGTTAATACAATTTATTTGAACATTTTATATAACTTCAAAAAAATGAGCAGTTACTAAAATGAGTAAATTCCTTAAAAACTCCATTAACACATAATACATGGTGAGGTTTATTTCTATATTTCTTTTTTGTTTAGGCAAGCTATATATGGTAGTATTTCCCATGAAAGTGAACAGAGCTCCCCGGACTTTTGGCATTTTCCACTGACTCACGTTTGAACTTGGGGAGATGAATATAAATGTTTACTTCCTCTGTCAAGTTTAGACCTAGATGCGTCAACCCCAGTTTTAGGAACAAGGTTCCTAAATCTCACACATAGGTGAGAGATTTTTTTTAACCATTCTGTGCAGTGTGTACCATTGCAAAGTGCTGTTACTACACAGACTACAAGAGCAAATAAAATTTGCGTATGAATACACAGCTTTAAATAAAATTTTAAATTCTGATAAACAAAATTATCATACAAGTAATGTTCACATTAATAAAAAAAATCAATCATTTACAATTATAAGACTATAGAAACAGTAATACTTATATTCAGAAATGGACTTTGGACTTCTGGCAAATTGCTCAGAGAGTAAGCTCAGGTGGATCTTAAGAACTGACTTTCACCACTAAAAAAAGGTAATATCGGTCAGATCAGAACATAACTAGATACACCTAATACAAGGTGAACTGATGATAAGCGGATTGTGAGAGAGAAATGTGCACCGTATGATCATTACACAGAACTACGTGTCCTGCCAAGAGAATACGCAGCTCTACGTGTCGCGTTTAAGAACCTGTCAAGTTTTCTCATGCCATCGCATGAAATGCAACATCTGGATTTTGCTTCCTGTTGTTTTAATTAACTGTATTTAACGCATGTCAAACACCAACACATCATCCATTTGTCTTGCATAACCCATTTAAAACATGGATGCAGATTGTCTATCAGTTGTTTAAAAAGAGCTACCCGATTCCCGAGTAAGGGACGAAACATTGTGACAGCATTTAAGGCCTTGGCAGACGTCAGTGATATTAAAGCACATAAAAGAAAATGTGTAATTCGTCAATAAAAATGTTAGCTTGTCTAGTCTGTGAGTAAAATTTGAAGTTGGCATATTATGAAACTGACAGTTTTTTTTTTTTTTTTTTAACTGTTACGAGGCATAGTTTCTCAAAGGCGGCAATTCCCAAAGGGGAAGACTGGTCAAAAGTGGGAACTTAACCAACCATTTAACCAACTAACAACGAAGTGTTGAAGGAAACCACCAAAAGACCACGGTTACCCCACAAGCCTCCACTCTTTTCGGGCGTCACACACCGAACACCGGAGGCAAAAGTGGTGGCCGTCAGCGAAGCGATACGGACCTAGCCGCGGCTAACAAGCTGACTGGCCGCGTCGCTGAACGGAAACCCTTAACTTAAACAGTACGCTCCAGACAGCCGGGTAACAATCTCCTTCGGGCCGCATAGTTACCGGTAGCCCTGAGCACGTCAACCGGCCGGTAGGCCCGGGTTCCGGGGATCACTTTGTTATTAGCGAGCGGCTGCGCTAACTAGCCATGTAGCCGAGTAAAGTTCTTACCTCCTCGACTGCCGTCGCGGTGGAGCTAACGGGAACGATTTGGAGCAAAAACATGCCCATGTTGAGAGCCGGACTGACGCCTCGCTGTCAACGCATGTACAGCACAAACTCAAAAAAAGAAATATATATATATATATACTGTATACAGACAACTTCCCTTTAGCTCTGGCAATCTCGTCAGACCCCCGAGCTACATAACTAATGAAGGAGCCAGACCTGAACCCGCCCATTTGCCTCATGATTGGTTGACTTCTAGAGGGGCACATCCCATGCGCAGCTGCCATTGGCTGGAATGAGTGTCACGTAGCAGCAGCTCGAGGCCTGTCTGTCACTCGGGGTCTCTTCTCCCGGGTGTGGCTTTGAGGAGCGCGAAGGAAAGCCGTGCTGTTCGCTGGGACAAAATCGTGACATGCACCGTGCTAACCTTACGGTGTGGCTGTCATTGATCTTTTTACGGATCCCTGTGTCTGCGATTCATGTCCAAGTTTATCAGTTTTATAAAATACAGGGAAAATATTATTTTCAAATGTTTTATTCCGGAGGGTGATCCCGTGCCTATAAATTTTGTTTTAGAAGTGAACATATACCTATTTAAAAATGTAATACAAAAATCTGAATGCCAGTTTCCACAAGTGTATATGTTTAAATAATACTGTTAGATATAATTTGGGTCAAACAATTTTGTGACAAAGTGAATGGATAAGTTTAGCGTGGTGGATATGGTGTTGCGATCAGAAGGGTGTTGGTTCGAATCCTGTGGTTGGCATCATGTTGTCACTGTTGGGCCCTTCAATCCACTTATGCCAGGAAAGCATAATTACAAATCTAAAGGCTATTCTGTAATAACCAAGGTATTGCCTCAATACAAGACTTATATACAAACTATAATATATTTTTGAATAATTTCAGTTTTACAGTTGTCATATTAATTTTTTAATTAAATCTCAAGAGGCCAAAGCCATATTTCAAGTACTGTTTATTAATGTATACACATTCATGTTCTTTTTAAAAACATTCTGATCATTTATGAACTGTAAGAAGTTCCCACAAGTGTCACCAAATTCTGCTAAAATCCAGTATTCTCTCATTTAATTTAATTCTCGGATTAAAAGAATGTCAAATCAAAAGCTTTAAGTTTGATATGACACAACCCACATATGATACATAATCATCTTGAAACTATACTTAACTGTATAGGTAGATTTGTAGATTTACTTCTATCAGCATAGCAGTTTATCACTGAATAGCAGTTCTCTTAGAGTGGGAGTTTCCAACCCCCGATCTGGGACTGGTCCACCCGGCCGCAGAATGATATGAATTTTCAAGCCTTGCCCTTTTTACGACCCATTAGGTCCGACCATCAGCATACCACCTCCACACACCCCCAAGCTGACAAGTTTTACCGGTCCTTGAAATTTTTGCACAAAATAAACCAGTCCACAGTTATCAAAAGGTGGGGAAACACCATATTTTAGAGCATGCCAAGTTACCAGTTACCCGTAAACAACCAGTAGGCCGTCGGGCAGGTCAACGAGTGCAGAGTCACCAGTCCCTCTCGTGGGGTTCTCTGTAGGGGATGCCAAGATATGTGAAGACATCCCTTTCGGTGGGCGTGGAGAGCGGGATTCCTGTGCACACCTTCAGGCTGCCTTGGCGTATCACGTCCCTGTTCAGAGAGTGCTCTGACAGACTCATTTTGTTGGTTTTGGCCAGAGCTCTCATGGAGCGGTTGAAGTGAGCGGATCCGGTAAAGTATAGCAGGGAGCAAGCGAATTCGGCGTACGGCACCACGATGATGTCGAGCCTGCGGTGGCGTTGACCAGGGCCCGGCAGACGGCACACCCCAAGGTATTTCTTCTGTTCGCCGTTCTCTTCGTGGCTGACTAGATCGTCGGTTAAAAACCCTGCATCGACAAAGGACAAAGATGGCTCCTATGAAATCTGCCCCTTGAGGAGACTCCAAAAGGCTTCCACACAATGTGAGTGTGCCATACCACTTTGGTGGAGGTTCTGCAGTATTTGACAGAAGATGTTCCTATGGGATTTTCCATCCGGGTGGGTGATGAGAACATCTACATCCCCACAGGTGGTCTTTCCTCGGCGGTAAGAGCCACATGCCACTGCTAGCAGT
Source organism: Mormyrops boulengeri (assembly GCA_026781065.1). Classification (NCBI taxonomy): domain Eukaryota; kingdom Metazoa; phylum Chordata; class Actinopteri; order Osteoglossiformes; family Mormyridae; genus Mormyrops; species Mormyrops boulengeri. Next base: position 6,390,690 of record JAODLD010000047.1, on the reverse strand, counting down.
CCAGGGTTCAGGCAATGAGCAGCATCCCTCACCTGCGTGCGTACACACACACACACACACACACACACACACACACAGATTAGGTATCTATATCTTTATAGGGACTATCCACTAATCTCTATGGGCACAACCCTAATCCCAACAATGACAGCCTTAACCCCTACCCAGCCCTAACCTTAACTACAAGTAACCAAACAAAATACAAGACAATACAAGCTACTTTAGTTGTTTTTTTTTGCATTCACAGATTTATATAAAACTGAGGTTTATACTGTGAGATAAGATAAAAGTAACCAGTTTTACTCCATTGTGGGGACATTCGGTCTCCATAATGTGGTAAATCCAAAGTCCCCGCCCCCCTCATTCTAATGCTAATTTCTGGCTCGATTCTTTGCGGATTATAGCTAACAAGAGAAGCAGTGCATGGGAATCCAGGCCTTACTTCCAGCACCATGTTTAAACAAATACTAAAACACCCTTTAAACATGGCATATTTCTTGGCTTAGTAGTAGTATTGCTAGTATTACACATGCAGAAAAGTCAGTGGCTTCTTATATCCAAGTTTAAAAGCTCAAAGGCCACAAAGCTAATCAGCAGCAGAAACAATTGAAAACTAATCCTTCAGTATCAAAAGAACGAAAGGAAAAAGAAGCTTGCCTGCCTGTCACTTTTCATGTGATTTAACGGTGTATATACACATGCAGCAATCTATGCATTACAATGCATAAATTCATGGGTCATTCCAGCGGGTCACAGGTGACCCTCTCAGATTGCCCTGAAAAAGTCCAAATATTAGGTCTGTAGCTCAATTAGTTTTGAAACTACAGCCCTTCGACACTCTAATCAAATTTTATGCATTTTGCCAAAGGAGTCTTTTGGTCCAAATTCCGACATTCATAGCTCCTTTGAAATTGCATGTATAGCTCTGCAACTTTATGACTATGGCCAACTTTTTCTATAGAATGCAAAAATATAATCAGACCATACCCTATGTACTTGTCTTCCTACAAGGGTCTGAAATTGACCAAAAATTCAATTGGACACCCCCTTTGAGAGCTTCTCACTCAAACTTTACGCCAGATAAAGCATTCAGCCCCCCCCCCCGGTCATTTATGACATATTAGGCTATGTGTATGCGGTATCCATATGCATTACTGTTAGAGGAGTGTCAGATTATTTTTTTTTAAATGTGCTCTATTTTCAAAATTGCCCAAAATCTCCATGTTCTCATTTGACCACGTGGGCAGTTACCTATCATTTTTATATATCCACCATGTAGTCTTTTATATCTCAAGATGATCTGGCAAAGATTTGGTGCTGATGACTTTCCTACTGTGACTTAAAGGTGTATATAGATATGTGTAACAATTTTTATGCATTGCAATCCAGAAATACACCCATCCACCCTCTAACTGCCTATCCTATCGATAAATTTATGTACATTTTTTCACAACAGGTAAAATCTGAAAAAAGTCACATATTCTGATTCTGGGTTGTAAGTGATACAAAAACAACTAAATACAGTGACTGTGAAAGAAATAACATTACAGTTTTCTCAATAGCAGCGGCCTCTTCTCTTGGCATCCGATCCAGAAAATCATCGTAGTGCTTGAGTCCAGTTTTCTGCTGGGAATTGAGCTGAGCCTTAGTACTGATATCCTCCAAGGTGCGAAAACCCTTAAGTCACAAAAAACAAAAACTCTTCTTTTTTTTTACCCAGTACTAAAGTCACAATTTATAGCTGTCAGAGGTTTTCCATTAACTAAGGATGGAAATGAAAATATCAGTGAGACACATTAATAACAAAAAAATCTAATAAAAGGTTTCTAACCTGCTGATACCAGAGTTTTGCAGTTTTTGTCCCAGCCCCCCAGATATTGCTAAAGAGTTCTAGTACAGGAACATCCTGTCCAATGTAGTCCAGCTTTCGAAGGTGTCCACTCTCCATGATCTCTTGGATTTTGTCAGCCATACGCTTTCCAATGCCTGGGATCTTACACGCCTCCTTTGAATAGGAAAATGAGCAATCAGTTATCCCATTTAAATCAGCAAATCGAAGTGCTTGGTCGATTACGAATGATTACAGCACTTCTTATAAAAAGTCAACATGGAGTCCATGGAAGACCTTAGGTGCCCAACACTGTAAAATTAACAGTGACAAGCTGAAGAAACTCAGACTTTTACAAATGAACTGCTAGGTAATGTGATCTTGAGGCAAACAAGAAACCAGCCTGTCATTGAGTAGATACAGTGAGCACCATAAGAGTCCAGATAGACAGGAGAAAAGTAACCATGTGGATATATACATTTCGCAATACAGCGTGTACTGTATCAAAGAAAGCACCACTCCTAAGTGCAGTCATGCTGAACAGATATGTACATTAGCAGTAAAACCTACGGGACTCTAGATCTTTGAAAGCCGGCTCCTAACACAAAGTTTCCAATGGTAATATAATACTAGGGTGCACATTTTATTCCATGAAAAAAAATACCTTGATATAACACAACCATCCAGTAGGGAATAACAGAATCCCTTTCCTGCTGAGAATATAAGCATTTACAGGAAGAGGAACCTTCAGTAACTGAAACTGTATGTTTTCAACTGAATGTCCAAGGAGGGTAAGGACAGACTAATCAATTTTTCACGGTCCTCCTGACCACCAGACTATTTTAAAATTGACCAAAGAAAATCGTATAACTGGATTCAAACTGAAATGTTGAAATTTCTTGCAGAAGAATGGTGATCGCTACCTGTCAATTATGACAACTCCATGCTGCACTAGGGCTGGTTGATATGGCCAAAAATGTTACCACCATAAAAATTCTCATAACCGATATTAATAATTATCACGATAAATGCCAAATCATTACTTCTTTCCAGTTTAAAGGCTGAGTTTTGCTCCTGAATGAAAGTTGAAGAAACAAGATGATTAACTGTGGTTTTAAACTATTCTGTATCATCAGAACCTGACAAACATTTGCCAAGCAGCATTTCAAGAATCTGAGACAGAAGTTGAACGAGTTATTTTACTCAGTGCCAACAAAACGTCACTGCTTGCATTCTTCCCAGTGTCTGGGGATTCTCTGCAGACTATTACGGTGTGGATTTCTTGTGGACTGAATTTTACTGTGGAATTTCATTTTGGACTTGCTGGATTACCCTTATGGGACAGGCTGCTTTGGACTTACCTGCTCTTCTAGTGAGTTGCCCTCTAGTGTTGACTGGGTTGTCTAACATCTGCCTGCCCTATTGTATTCTCTTATTTGTTCAATAAATCTCCCATTTGTGTTTTTATAGCTGTGTCTGCTCCTGTACTCCATTGCTGATCCTGACAAGCAGTCACAGAGAAAGTGACGTCATCAAACGATGCAAAACGTGCTGCCGGCAACATGTTGAGTCTAACATCAAAGTAATATCAACCATTTGTCTTATCGATATTAAGGAAAATATCGTGATAATTATCGTTATATCTCCCAGCCCTATGCTACATCATTAATAAAAAAAGCTCAAAAGGTTGCTTATTTAACGTTGTTAGATAGCCATATTGTACAAGCTACTCTGCTAAGAGACTTTTGTTGTTAATGACTTACCTCATATGAATCAATGGATTTGTGGTAGCTTTTTAGAGCATTTATGGCTTTTGAGTAACCCAGCCCTCTCCATTTATCGCCCTGGTGTGTGTACGCCTTGGCCAGTACTTCCAGCTTATCTGTGATGTGCTGGTTGTGATTTTGAATCTTGGCAACAGAGGACTGAGCGCAGACCCACTTTCCTGAGACAGGTTTTTCTCCCAGGCTTGACGTCTCGCCCACGGGGTTGAGCCCATTAATGAGAGCATCGAGATCATTTTGTGAGACGCCATCCTCCTCTTTGTGCTCATCAGCTCTTTCAAACACCTTAAAAAACAGTCAAAATACATACGATATATCAAAACGTGAATTTACAAGTACGTTGTGCACTCCAAAGCCGCACTTCTGTCACAGCAGATATTAAAACTGTATATTTAACAAAGAGATTATTAAAAATTAACATCAACTACTGTGAATCCATTTTATAAAATCCCTTTTACGGCCATATTAGACTCAATTTTTTTTTTTATGACCACCGCTGAGGTGGCTTCTGTCCTACCTGCTCTGATGTAACGTCTTCATTCGTTTCAGCAGGAACAGGAATCTCTGAGACTGTACTGCATGAAGCACCACTGTATGCATCTTCTTCTGTTTTCTGAGTCTCCAGGTATCTTCAAAATTCACAATTAATCAAAAGAAGGAGAATTTAAACATAGTAACTAGAATTTACATTTTCTTTCATCTCCATATTCTCGGTAATATATTCACCTCAAGCAATGATATCCAGAACCATAATATTTAGTCCTAACTACAAGTGTAAATTTCCATGGTTTGAGTAACTATCATTTGTTCTACAGTTTAGTTATCCCAGATCGAGTCATGTACTCTCAAAACAATCTATCAGTTTGACACAAACTTTTCAATGTCTTACTCTTCAATGTTCCATTTGCATTGTATTGAACGCAATAAACAAAACAAGTAATTAGTCATTATAGAAAAAAGATGGTATCTTTTAGTACCTATCAGGTATGGACAGGCTGTAGTCTGCAGTGTCAATTAATTTCTTCTCACTGATGCACTGACTCAGCCACGAACTCTTCACCAGCTGAATCGACACAGGAAGCCGGTCCATCTTGAGCAACCGTAATGCACGGTCACGGTCCATCGAGTCGTCCACAATAACATGGGTGACGGTGGGGCATAAGGCGCGCTCAAACAGCCCCCCATTTTGTGTGATTTGTTTTTCAAATATGTTACACCGAGCACTGCCAATACCAGCCAATAGTATGTGTATTCTCACACCACTAAGGAAATTACCTGAAGAAAATGCAAAAAAGCAATCGTGAGACACAGGATATTATGCAGAATATCACAAAAGTTTTGAACTAAATGTATTTTTGTTCATTTCATTGTATGTAAACATTTGCAGCTGTACCCAAACCCCCAATTTGAAATGCAAATTATTTTAAGAAAATAACAATGATTGTGATGTCGACGAGAGATTATTTACCAGTTACTGTCTCCTGTACTTTCTTTTTGTTGGGAGGTGCCGCTTCCCTTTCCACGGTACTCTGCCTTTTGATTTTTGGAAAGGCTTTAAAAATTCCATGAAGTTCCATTTCCATCGGAGACTTAGATCCCGAACTACGAAGAAGACGCTTTACTGGACAGAAAGCTAAAGAATTTCACTATACAATTAATCCATAATAAGTTATTATATTGATCCACACTGATACAGTATAGATCTCACAGGCAACATCCGCTCTCCTACTGGGACCTGAATCCGACGTCTCACATTAAATATAGAATGCAAACACTGAGAAGATGAGCAGAAATTCACAGCATTACGATGGAACTCATTTGTTAAATTTTTCTGTTGACTAACTTCACGATACATTCATGGTGCTTGCGCGTCAAGCGCGTGACCGCCTACTCGGCACGGTTTCGAACGCAAAAATACTTCCGGGTCTGCATCGGGTAATTCCGGTTTGGCATCGGGTATTTCCGGGTATACCACAACACGATGGAAACCAACTGCACATAACACTTTTGAAATTACAGCACGTACTGAAATTTTGAATGCGGTATTTCGTAAGGGTTTATTGAATTGTTAAAAATCGACGATTTAAGTTAGTTAATTTAACCTAATTACAGTTAATTTAATTACCATTCCGCTTCTGTTGCATCCGGTTGCCTGGGTTACAGAACATGGCGGCACCGAGTTGGGTAGACCTTTTAAAATCGTCGAGAAAAACTGTCCTAGTTCACGATGGTTAGTAAGTGAAACATATAATATTAGTAATTAATATAAAGAAAAATTGTGTTATATTAATAAGCGTTGCGGTCAAATTAGTCAAGCTGAATTGGTTAATTGTATTCTTACTCTAACGGTATGCTTGTGAAGAATACAGGTAGCGTGTTTTGTGTAAGTGTATTTCTCCTGAAAATGATGCAATGTCGGCTGTTTCGTCAGGCCGAATGGACGTTATTTAGCTGGCACATTTCGGTTTCGTTGAAATGCTGGAGTTACTTAAGCGTTTAGTTGTTGGATGCCTTAAAAGCGGGAACGTCTTATACAGATTAGACTATAAAGGTTCTTGACAAGTGTTCGATGTGTGAATAATTTGACTGGATTGAATGGATTTTCAGGGAAGCGCAAAGTGCACTACCTGTTTTCGAATGGGAAAGAAATGGCAGAAGAGTATGACATGAAAACGGATGAACTTGTTGGTAGGTTCTGGTTCATGTGGTTATGGCTGAATTCTAGCTGCATGCAGCCTTCAGGTTTGCCGTCTACATGGTTTTGACTTTAAACACGTTTCACAATTTTTCTAAGTACGAAAGTGGCGCACGAAGAGTAAACTGGGAGCTCAGGGGCCATGGGAGATGGAAGTTGGTGAATCCTGTCCCTCCACGGAGGCTGTGCTGGAGCATCAACTGATAAAGGAAAATTGTTCAAATGTAGGTCAGACACAGATAAATTACAAGCAGAGGTGAACAGTTCAGGTCCAAAAAGTGAAAATCCAGACCATGATTTTTTTTCAACCAACCAGTTGAGTAGTCTGTGACTATGACTCTATGCTCTGGTTAGTTGAAACAAAATCTTGTTCTGGATTTTCACTTTTTGGACCTGGATTATCCACCTCCGATCACAATATAATGATGTGCTTCTCATTCACCCAGGGCCGGCCCACCCTAGGTTCCCATAGACCAGGCGTGGGCAGTTTTATCCGCAAAGGGCCGGTGTGTATGCAGGTTTTTGGGATAACCTTTAGGTCAGCTGTTCAAACCCAGGTGCAAGGACTCTTCAGCCAGTCAGTCCTCTAATTAGGGAGTTGAAACGAAAACCCGCATACCTAATGGCCCTTTCTGGATAAGATAGCCCACCCTTAGCATAGGCGATTGTCAAGGGCGCCATTTGATTAGGGGGTGCAAAAGGGCGAGAGAAAAACAGAAGAAATACTTCTGGTTGCATTATGTAACATTATAGTTAGGGCTGTTTACACTGTTTTAATATTTCAATACTTTTTTTGTTGAACACATGCCAGCTAGCTAGCAGCTAGACACCTCACTCTACAGAAAATGTCGCCTATGGCCCTGCATTCACTGTTTATTGAGACAAACACACTAACCCTAACATTTTGTAATTAATAGTCCTTTCAGTCAAAAAAAAAATTCTCATTCTGTTGAATCTGGTTTGGACTTTCGTTTTGTCTGTTTTTTTCCAGCCGGTGTTTATGCGTAAAGACACCAAAACCTGTTTTCAGTGGCGAGTCCGGAACCTTCCCTACCCCAAAGAGGTCTACAGTCTTTTGGTTGATCCAGAGGAGCGCAGCTGCATCATTCGAACAACAAACAAAAAGTAACATTTTGCTATTTATACAAGTCATTTATTTTATTTATGGACGGAGTATGCAAATTCACAGAATAACTATGTATTTCTACCTTGTTTTCCAAAAACAAAGTTTATACATCTTAAACAATTGTTACTCGCCATTTGCTTTTTTATATATATATATGCCAAAAGCGTCTTAGCATTTAGTGGCCTGTGAACAAACATTGCTCTTTATATATTTGGAATTTCCAAAAACAGTCAAGGCTTTAAAAGCAGGCTGCGGCCAGGATGGCATTTGCAGTTACACTTCCAGCATTTTTTTCCCCTTGCATAACATGCATGTCCACACACCCTCCCTTAGATGGCGCTGTTGGCAAAAATATTCTTCCGTCATTCTTCAAAAACAGACCATTGATTTGACCCGTAACAAATTTGTCTGGTGTGGGTGTTGCGTCCTGTGGCTGGTCTCTAAAAGGCGATTCGTTCGACTGCTGCATTAAAACACTTTGGCTGGTTGCTACTTTGAGCTTACCAATTCTTGCTTTTGATAATAACCACACAAATCACCAGCTTCCTAAAAAGTTTTAAGTAAATTTTGCTCTGTAAGACAACATTAAAGATGGAACAGGCTGTAATTTGTTGCCCCTGTTTCACTATAATGATCTGTATGTATTGTAGCTGAATGCACATTGGGGATATATATAAGGAAAAAGACTGATTGTGTTTTTACAGATCATTTGCAGAGTCTATGGATAAGTTGAATGTACAGCAAAATATATTGCACCCATTTTCATTGCATATATATATATATATATACACACACCCACACACAAAAGAAGAACAATACCACCACAAAACACAGGCATTTTCACCATTTTCTTACAGCAGTGTGTGTGCTCTTGAAGCTATCAAAAAATGGCAACACAGATTGAATGAAATTGCTGGCTAATAAATGACATGACCTGCTGGTATTTTATCCGAGCATTTGACAGGACTTCAGATCTCTTGCAATTACCTTGGCTTTTTTTCCTCCCCGTAAACTATTAGCTTACTGTGTTCCAGCCAAGGTGACTTTTGAGATTGTCTTTCACTTGTTTAGCAGTTTGCTTGCACAATATGATAGCTTGGTTTTCCAGGGCTTGGCTGACATTTGTCTTGGGAATACATTCACAATGGAGACTTTAAGAACAGATTTCCACTGCAATCCCCTCAGTCATTAATCTGTCTCTTTCAAATGTCGTCTGGCAGTAAACAAAAGTTAGGTAATGAAATGTACTAGCAGGTATGTGTCATTGTTATATTGATCACAAACGTAGTTTTATTGCGTGAAAGGAATTTTGAGTTCTTGTAATATCACGTACGGGGTCCAAAAGGACTTTCAGTAATAGCTTCTCCCTCACCCGTCACACTAGCTTAAATTGTCTCCGATTTGTTGTGATTTATTCAGGTGCAAAGGAGGCATGTTCGACATTCTTTATCCCAAGGCTGTCCTTTAATTACAGAACCAGGGGTACGCGTACAGACAAGTGCCCCGTCGCTCACTAAGACCACTTCAACAACGTCTTCCCCGAGAAAACGGGAATAAATGATAATATACTCAGGAAAAAAAGTGTTTTTCTTTCCTGTGGTGTGTTTCTTAGGTGTAGCCGATAATCCCTCAAATCCCCCCTGCCTATGAGAAAACTCTCACTTTGAAAAGCATTCCCTGAGTGAAAATGCGCAGATCTCAGCGTTTAGCCCCGAGCTTGGCTCTCTCTTTCTGGGGGCTTTATTTCTCTGTTCTTCCTCAAGTTGGCACAGGAAGCCTGTGGCGTTCCCACTTCTGTCCCTTGGATAGTTTTCCCGTAGCCTCATCTTGCATCACTATGGGACACTCCGGTTCACACCTGGTTGGCCCCTGAAAACTTTCAACTCGCCGCACTCTCAAGTGATATGTACGAGCGTGCGCTGCTGTGTTGAGGTCGCCTGGCTAAATTTCCACAACAAAGAGTCATGGATGCAAAGTTCAGAATAATCCCCTTTAAAGACTGGTAGATGAGGATTGTTTTTCTTGAAGTGACAGTGAAACATTTCTCTTCCCCCTTCCTGTCAAAGCGAATGGATCACCTGATTTTCTTCTAGATGTAGTTTTTTTTTTTTTCTTCTTTTTTAGCTTAATAGGCTCAGCCCATCCTGTCATTTAGCTAAGAAGGTCAGTGGTGACATACAAGGACAGGCAGTGTCTATGCAAGTCAAGGGATCTGAGTCTACATTGAGCTGGACACCACTTTAGAGGAGCGGCTTGCAAACAGCAATGTCTCCTTTGGGAGATGACGTTAAGCTCATTAAACTATATCATTGTTTTATATGCATTTCTTTGCCTCATAATGTATTCCATTCCTTTTTTGTAGGATGACTGTGTAGTTCCCAATTTGTTGTTATATCATTTGAGTGTGTTCTTTTTGCTTTGTATGTAGCTAGCATTTAAAGTCAATAACGTTCATCGTTTTTACTTTGCTTTAGATATTATAAAAAGTTTGGCATTCCGGACCTGGACAGGTGCCATCTGCCACTGGAGAACTCTGCCCTCAGCTTCACTCACGCCAACAACACTTTAATTATTAGCGTAAGTCCTGATGTTGCGGATGAGCTCACATACAAGCCCTGCCACCAGCTGCTGGGTTTCCAGATCTGAGCTCATCGGTTTAACCGTTTGTCACTAAGCATGTGTAGGATGTCATTTTTGCTTGCAGAAGTCAGAGTGAGGTTTTATGGCATTGCACAGATGTGCGGTAGTGCCATGGAACTGTCATTACGGTGCAGTTTAATTAGTCAGTCTCTCCAGAACCAAGATAAGACTGTGCATAAGACCTATATGTGAATAGTGTGCGTGTTCATGGGCCTTATTGTGTGTACGTCTTTTACGAGGCAGTTTCTCACACTCTTGTTTCTTTAACAGTGAAATGATTGACAGTAAAACTAATATTTATGTGTAAAATCAGTTCCTGTTGCCTTTCCTAAGTGTCCTTGTTCTAATATGTAGCCACAGCCTCCGACACAGAGAATAAACTCTGTTGTACTTGCACAAGCTCAGAAGTTAAGCACTGATGATCAGTTTTTATTATCATTCTTGATTTTGGTATCCGTGACTGGCAGTTTAAGGCGTTTCTCCCGCTCGTTCTTATTTTTCCAGTATAAGAAACCCAAGGAGATTCTGGCTCTAGAAGAAGATCTGCTAAAAAATGTGAAGAAGATGAAGAGTGTCAATGATGGAGACGTGGACTGCAAAACCCAGTGAGCTGCCGTGGATATGAATATGACATGTTTTGGACGTCCTCCAGTAAAACACCATGGCTGTTAGGCGATGGTCTCATTTCAAGGTGTTAAATTCATACCCAGGTACTAAATTATGTATTCGTTACTTGTATTTTCTCTAGATTTTTTCTGAACAGACCATTTTGTAAATGAAGGCATATCAGTGTTCAGTTAAATTCATTTGTCTTTATCGATTGCTGAGTCCCTTTTCTAACATCCAGCTTGCTGGGCTTAACAGACCAAAGTGCAAGCTGGTAACACCATCCAGTGTCATCTTCAAATGCTTAAAAAAAAAATCCAACAAATTTAGCAACAATGGACACAAAAAAATAAACGTTTTCATTTGTCCAGATTTACCGATGTCAGTGCGTGTTTTGGCAAGCTGGTGGGAGCAACAATGGCCCGTAACCCCTCTTAAGTACCTCTAAAGTGCTGTAAAAAAGGCCCACTGAAATGTTTCACAGCCTCTTCAAGGTGGTATTGCACTTGCAATTCCTGCGAAGAGCATATGTGATTTGCACCGTAGACACTGGCCACCCAGACTTTTAAGGAAGAATGACCTTTTTCCCCCAAGGGTTCTAACTTTATTGTGTGTGGCCCTGCCCCGTGGACTTCAAAGCTCAGCTTCAGTGCTGTTTTCTTCTCTTTTTTTTACTTCTTTTCTTAAAGAATACGAGTGTTTCACCTTCCCGGGATCTTTTCACACAGTCTTGTTCATGCTCAGATAGCGTTCTTTATAACCAGACCGAATGGTCTTCCACGCTGATGAAAGAGAGCCATTGTTATTGTGTTTTTAATTATGCTAACATTATATATATATATCTGACTGAATTTTAATTCATTGTTTTAAATGACAAGGGTACCGTAAGACTGGTTTAAACTCATTTTTAAATGAATCGACTTAAAATTTTGAATGCTGCTACGTCACACTGATGGGAAGTAATTTTAAAAGCTAGATATCCATGCTGTGGAAAGGTGCTGATTGTTCAACACTGTCCAAGCCCAACACAAAGAGTAGCATTTCATATGCTGTAACTTGACATGATGTAAAATGATGCAACAAATATATAGCATTCTGTCTGTAGTTAGCGGCGTCCCAGTTGCTAACCCAACTGCTGGCATGACAGAGTTTAATACCGACCTTGCTAAAAACAGATTAGCACAGCATTGTCTCTGTCTGTTGGTATTAGCGTGTGACCCAAGGGTGTTTAAACACTTTTGGCTCTAGGTTGTTCATTTCCTTCAGTTTCGCCAAACATGAATTTATGTTTTGACTTTCTTTTTTTCATTTTGTTTTTCTCTGAGTCAGACTGCGTGGATTACAGAAATCATAAGCTCATGCATACTGATTGACAGCACACTGAATATTTCTGTATTTTTTTGAATGTTCCTGGTTGTTAACAAACCTAATTTCCTTTTTATTACAACTCAGCAACACATAATCATTACAGATTAGCACTGTACAGTGTATGCAGTGGCACTAGCTGGGATCTGTGTATAACAAGTAATAAATGTACCGTACTGTTTGGTATTTTCTATACCAAAGTGCTCTCAGATTTGAGTTCAGTATATTTAACAGATGCCAGGTTCTTGCAAGTGAAGGATAATATATGTGTTATGTGTAATTTCACTATTAAGGATGGTAATATATTAGTGTGGTATCTATACATCATTGGATGGTTTAAATAGCTGTGTGGCCATTCACACTGTCTTCAGCTGTTTGTTATCAAATCTGAAAGTCACTGAGGAACCTGGAGTGTATCTGTAAATAAGGGATGCACACAATATATGGAACAGAAATTACAGCCATACAAAGAGAAAAAGGCCACACCAATAAAATATCACCTTTGGAGCTTTAGAGAGGTGGGCGGGCAAATGCATCAGTCTGGCCTGAAAGGTTTCAGAATGATACTGACTCAAATGTGAGTGTTGACATGTAACTCTTCATCAAGTGTCCTGTAGCTGCCATTTCCTGCCTTTCGGCATGTATTTTGAGACCTAATACACCAAAGCCCCGAAACAAGTAGGTGCCATGGCGAGACATTTTCAGCATGACAGGCTTTTGCTAATAGCGATTTAGTATATATGCGGTTAGAGACAGGCTTGTCCTGCTGATCTGTGATGAAGCTGAACGCTGAGGTCCGCTTGGAGCTCACCTGGCTAAGCTGGATGGCTTCTCTGCGGATCCTGGCAGTTTTGGTATCTGGGCTTTGACCGTTCCTCATGGTCTGCTAATCTTTTTGGATTCTTCGCTGGCGTCTGAAGGTACCACGAGTATGACTGCGAATATGTCACCCCTCCATCCCTCGAGTGCTGTTTGGAAGGGCCGCCTTCATCCCTGATTGGTGGAGAATGCCCGAAACGTCCCAACCAGGCCGGTTTACTGCAACATTTTACTCCGCAGGCTCTTTTCCGCTCTGTTAATTAAGCTCCAGTATGTCCGTGAGTATACAGCCAGCGTCCGGTTTGGCACTGCTGCAAGGCAGGGCCATGTATGCTGCTCTCAAGCTACTGTGTAAGGTTCTAATTCCAAGACCCAAGGCCCTCGACGCCCAGCCTGTTTATCAGACTGACTTGTTCCATAGATCTGCCTCTTCTTACTATGCTGAGGCCGGCTCCTCTTCCAAAAGGCCGAGGCCAAAACGGCCAAGTCCATTCAGGGGGCGTCACTGGATCGAGAGACCAGCTCCCCCAGAATAACAAAGGATCTGACTCATATTTTAGTCAAGTGGGGTTTTACTGTCGCACCACCCGTATATGGTGGCACGACATAACGTCCCCCAGGACCGTGGTACTGCATATATACCAGGACTCTTCAAATCCAAATCTAGGCCTTGTGTTCAGATCTCCCAGGTAGTTAGTTTAATAATTACTGATTCTGATTGGTCAGAGGCTTCACACCTGGCTCACAGGTAAAGGAAGGCTGGAAAATCAGCTGGACTCGGCCCCTGAGTTGAATAGCCCTGGTATATACAGTGCAGAGGTAGACAGCCCAAGTGCAAAAAGTAAAAGTATGACAAAAATAACAAAATGTAAACACAATAATTTGTTGGAATGTGTATAATTTAGGCAATGATTGTACATTGAAGACCCATTTCTACATTTTTTATACTTAGTCTTTACTCCATTTGTAAAATTGTAAAATATTTTGCTATGCTTTTTGTTATGTGATGATTTAGTGATGGTTCATGGTAGTTGCTCATGATCATTCGGACCTGCAAGAGATCTTTATAAAGAAATCAGTCAATTAATGATAAAATTCATCAGTTTTCCAATCAATTGTCCCACCCGTCACAGATATTAATAACATGTAATAAAAATATAAAATTTATTTCTAATCATAATACTAATTCATGTCCGTTGCACTAGTAATGTCCCAGTACTCTAGGGCTCTAATTACCAGTGAGCCCAGTGTCAGCTTTTTCCCTCCGTTGTTTAGAAATTAGAGTCAGACAAGTAGAGGAAATATTAAGGGAGGTATCTGTGGTGCCCAGCCAGTAGAGATCAATTATCCATTATAAATTTTATTAATAACTAACATTCTGGGACCATAGCAGCTGTACTGAGCAGATGCTGGACCGTAGCGGGGGGGGGGTTGCAATTTGACCTCCCTCTCTCTGGTCAAGAAATGTTTGTAGGTGTGGTGGTGGTATCACTCAACACTACAGCCAAGGCTAGATTAATGTTTCATCTAATCCAAGGATATGCTGTCCATCCATCCATCCATCCATCTTCTTACAGCTTATCCTGTACGTTTTGAATTTATACACTAACTTTTAATATATAGTCTTCCATATTATATATTCTGTATTGTATAATATATTCTATCAATTTCTATGTTACATAATCTTATATAATCTTATAAATCTATACACCAACTTTTAATATATTGGATCTACAGCATTTTGGCTACATTTATGTCTTACATTACAAATGAGGAGAACTTCCTTCCAAAAGCCATGTTCAGTTTGGATGCAGAAGATGGCCAAGCCCAGCTGAAGGCCCCTCCATGTGGTGTTAAGGCAGACGCATCGGCCTGAGGTCACGCCGGTGGCTGCAGAGTGACGCGGCACCGGCCATCTGAAGGACAAATGTGGCGCGACAAGGCCAGGCGACGAAAAAGCTCCCCACACATTACAGGGGCCATTTTTTTTTTTTGCACCCTCTCATTTGCAGAGCTCTCTCGGGTGCTGCCAAACTGCGGCCACAGCGGCGCACTGATCGGACACGCGAGGCGACAAAGGCCACAATCTGGTCGGCTCGGAGGCGGCGGGAGCCTGAAGTGCTCACACTGCTCGCAGCGTGAAAAATACACACTGGCCAGGACGGCTGTGCATCTCAATCGATCATTTGGGAATTGTCAAAACACATCCACAACCAAATTTTCTTTATCACAATCCAGGGTCACGTGACCTTTAATTCCAGTTTTTTCCTTCCTAAATAATGTTCTCAGATTTTCAGAGCAAAATAACAGCCGGGTATGTTGCCCCCTGGTTAGCGCCAGTGTAAATTATTGACATTCAAAGAGGAAACATTTATCCTCTGGCCACCCCGGGCACTCTTTCAATCATGTCCTATTTGTGCTGCCTGGCTGACCTTACGCAATTTGTGTGTGCTTGGTGTAAGTCCCCATGAAAGCCACACAGCAGACTGGTCTACATCACAACGGGCTCACTGATCCCCCAAGTCTGCCCCGTTGCCCTGGAGATGTGTTGGATCACATCAATATGGGCGCTGACCAGTGTGGGTGGGGAATCCCTTGGTGCACTCTGTCTCAAACAGAATAACAATTGTGCTGAAAGACGAAAAGAATTCTATATTTTTTGTCTAAATCAAGCTATACACCCAGGGATTATTAGAATAACAGCTTCTTTCTTCTCTGTTTATTTAAATGTGGGATATCTAGTCTGCGAGTATGTTATCAAGCGACAAGGATTTCATTACAGCCTCGGTTTGACATGATGATTTTTCCAGAAAATGTCTGAACTGTTGAAAGTTTAGTCAGCTTCAAATCTGATCAAGATGAGAGCATATTCATAAAAACCAATATATTTAACAAATATATTAACAGCATCAGAAATGCTTCAAAACCTGTAATTTATGGACGTTTTTGTTTGACGGTAAACTGAACACCATTCATCATACAAAAAAGCTACAACTGCTTGAACTGTTTAGTGCCACCATGCATGTAGTATAACTTCAATATATAAATAGTAAAACATTTAAATACTTAATTCTCCAGAATAGGCTTAATCCTCTGATCAGAAGCTTAGGGTCCTCTGAGACTCAGAATCTCTGCCGCAGGGATCTCTCAATCAGCTGCCCATAATCTGTGGCTGGAAGCCACCGCGCACCACGTTCCAGACCAGGGCGTGCGGCACGAAAGCCTCGGTAACATCTTCCAAGCATGAGAAACACGAGTGAAGAATGTCTGACGGTGTCCTGCTACTTCCGCGGCCCCGGGCTGCCAGCTTTTCGTCTCCGACGGGTGAGGAGGGTCTGCGACAGCGTGCTATTGGGGCCATAGCCTTTACTGGAAAGAGAGCATTATTACCAATAAACAATACAGTGTGCCTGAGAAAAAGGTCCTATCTGTCTGGGAAGGGATGCGTTATGCGGCAGCCAGGTGAGTGCATTATTGTTACGCGTGTGTCTTTTGCGCTTATGCAATTCTGTTGTAGTTCACAGTTTGAATTATGGTTATTGTAGTGATTTCACCTGTTTTGGGGTAGACCTCTCCCCCCCACCCCTATTAATTTGCCAGGTTAATCCCTAATTGCCCTACAACCTCCCAAACGCCATCGCCGCCCTATCCACCCCGCTCCTGTCTGGAGGACTACGGGCCTCACACAAAAGATAAATCAAGAGCCAGGAGAGATTATAAGTAAATACCTTTTCATCTCAAAATTGTTGAGAAAGCAGATTAGCGGCTAACAAAATAGCGAGAGCGAAGCCTGGTCCCCGACGAGAAGGGCTGCTTTTTCAGAGGCTATCTCTGTCAGGAACATGCCTCTGTGATCACAGCCAGGCCAGCCCCCTGGGCCAGGGTCACTCCTCAGGCTGCGCGCCAAGGAGCAGATTATGTCAAATAGCCATTTCTTTGTCACTGTTTAATTCCCTCCATGACCGTGGCTGTGTGCGACCACTGGGCCTTTGGTACCTGGTCCCTAGCAACTACTTATAGCTCTCCGCATTGTAGACGGCCGGGAAAATCCCCAGCCCAGGCTACAGGAGGGACGCTTGCTGCATGTAGGCTTTCTGAGCAACGTCGCTATGAAAGGAAGGCCCGGGCAAATCCCCTGGGGAGTTCCCTGGGAAAAAGATCAGGTGTTTGAGGAAGGTAACAACTCCACTGTTTTTCACAAGCCGGGATACACACAGAATGTATATGTTCCCAGGAGCGTCACTAGAGAGTCATGGAACGGGGAACTAAGACTTTACCGGGGGGTCTGATTTTAATAAAAACGAATGAGGACGCACTATTTAAACTAATTAGTGTACATTTATTTGGGGGGGGGACTTTTTTAGCCAACCTAAAACAGCTCCAGTGATGCCCCCAGGGCCAAATTGAGGTGTAGGAAAACTAAGCAGCTGGCTAGGGCCCGATTGGCACAAGATGGCCAAGACAAAGTCATGAAAAGATATATATTAATATATTTCTATAATATATAATTTATAAAAAAGAATAATGTACACAAAATAAAAAGTATAACTATATACGTTTAAAAAGTTTATGTATATATGTTAAGAAAGTTTTCTCCAGGGCCTCTGAAAAGGTAGATCCAGTACTGGGTGACCTTGTATGTTCCCAAAACTATGTACGGTCGGCCCTTCGACAAAGCTGGGGTTAGATGTGCAGGCTCCCTGCAAAGTGGGAAGAAAAAGCACAAAATATTTTGGTCCCCTTGGCGAGTGGAGCAGACCCCGCAATATACTGAAACCAATGGGCAATGTCACGATGCATAAGGGCCAACTGCGTATAGTCAATATATGCTATTGTGGAGAGGTAGAAGGTTCAGAGAGTAAAAATCCAGACCAAAGTTTTGTTTCAACCAACCAGATAGGTACTCTGTGAAAGTGACTCTTTATACTCAACTGGTTGGTTGAAACAAAACCTTGGTCTGGATTTGCATTTTCCGGACCAGAACTATCGACCTCTGATATTGTGCTAAATTTAGCACTAAGCTGGTCGAGCAGGTAGCATTGATGCCGAACTCATCCTGGGCTGGGGTATCGAATCCCTCCCTTACTCTGTGCCTGTGTGTGTGTAGCTTCAATGGCATTTTCTCAAATAACATTAATTATTTTATTCAGCCATAATGGCATATTGTCCTTATTGACCATTAGCATTTTACATATTTAGGAAACGCATTTGTCCAAAGTGACGTATAAGAGAAGCAAATATCGCATTACAAGCATACACGCTGCCAAGACGTCAAATACGCAGACCGCAGCGAGGCTGAGCCCAGGTGAATGCCCAGGTACAAGTGTAAGCAGTACTGGAGCAGGAGCTACACTAACTTCTACCAAAGCAAGAGCCTTATAAGACTATTCAAGGACCAGAAGTGCGACATTTAGGGAACGTAAACAGGCAACTAGCAGAGGAATTCCATGTACTCCGAATATCAGCAGTGAATCAAATGAAATAAAGAGAATTATGTGTAAAAAAAGGAAAAATAAGAAGCATTCTAAAATCATACGGCCACAGCGGTCATATGTTCTTTGGTTTTTCCGGGAGCCATGATGACTGTAGATAAACATGCAATCTTTCAAATTGCTACATCTGAAACTGCGGTTACCTGCTTGTCTCGATGTGTGATCTTAACCTGGAAGCACTGCGACTCTTTCAGCATGAGTGCCAGGCGTGTGCTTTTGCTCCGTACAACTTTACTATTTGAAACGTCATACAGGAGCTACACGATGCACCTTTGTTCCTGAGATTATAATGTTTCACACTGCATGATCGCTAAATCAGACTAACTTGAGCTGAATGTAAATTTGCAACACTGATTCCTTATAGGAGATCCGTGCGGTGAATCTATGCAGCGAGTAGCCAAAAAACTCAGGTGCCTCTCCCAAATAAATGCAAGAAATAAGGGATCATGCCTTGCCATTTGCCTGCTCTTGCTGTATTGTTTTCCGACTGATCTTGAGATATGCCGTCTGGAAGATAGATACGCGGGTGTGCCTTAACTTTCCTGGCTGAAAAAAAACAACAAGGGATCTGGACGCTGGACACGGACCATGGAAAAAGACCACGGCGCCCCGGCTAACCAGCCGACGCAGGAGTGACTTCAAGCCTGCCTGCAAATCCCAAGGCATCGGGATCAGCCGCCCTTTTTTTCTGATCCGCGGTAAACGGCGATCGGGGATGGAAATGAATGACCGGTGCGCCTGGTGCCGTTTCCACATGGCCGACGCATCTCGGAAACCGCGACCAAAATTATGCGTAACGATGCATTAACTTCTAATACCTTAGTGATGAAACTCAACCACAGGGATTCGGGCGTCTAAAACCCTTATGAAAACTTCCAAGGATCCGCGTGTCTTAAAACCCCAAAAGTTGCATCTGTAATAAAATTAATTCGATCGACGCGCAAAACTGATATCTATAATACGTAAAAGTCTTTGTTTATAATGCATGAGATTGAAAATAATTTTGTCAAACAAAGCCTGACGTCTATAGAGACGTATCATTAAAATTTGAAAGTCCTTAATTTTGGGATTACATGCGTCTCCATGCGTTTGCCCTGGAATTTCAAGCCAAACCAAGTGTGTGAGCTCTAAAAACAAACGCCCAACCACCGATCCCACTAACCTTTGTGTCTTCACAAAAAATGAAGACCTCTGTTCTATCAGGCAACCGGCACTTAAAGGGATGATGAGTGATTTTATAATGCCTGCATTAATCATGTATAAGCTTTCTGTAATGCCAGATTATGCTGTAATACAGACAGTATTTTTACTACAAGGTCCAACAGGAGCCGTGTATGACACATAACAATTGACAAACTGCATGTAAGTTTTAGTAACAGTCCTCTAAAAATCTTATGCAGGGCCATTTAAATGTACTGTTATCTAGAGGTGGAGATTTCAGGTCCAGAGAGTACAAATCCAGACCAAGATTTAGTTTCAACCAACCAGTTGAGTCTCTGTGACTGTGACTCTTTATGCTCAACTGGTTGATTGAAAGAAAATCTTGGTCTGGATTTATACTTTCTGGACCCAAAATCTCCACCTCTGCTTTTATCTGTTTGAAAAACAATCAAGACAATAAACAGCCAAATCTGGTGCAGCCTGTTGTTTCTCAGTCATGAGAACTATGGAGCCTTTTACAGACAGCATACATTATCTGATTAGGTGTGAATGAGTCAGTGACTGTGGCCAGAGCTGCTGAATTTGTACCATAGTATCCTCACATCTCCAGGATTTAGGATTTGACTCCTGCCTCCCTTCTGTGGCTGGTGCAGTTCTCATCGTCTCCTTGCCTTTGTGTAAGACTTTCTGCTTTGGTTTCCTCCTGCAGTCTAGAAGTGTGTGGTTTGGCAAAGTTGTGTCTCCACATTGGCCACGGTGTGTGCGTGAGTGCGTCTGCCTGTGACATACTGGCAAGCCGTCTGAGGTGTTCCCTGCCTCTTGACCCGTGTTTTCTGGGATATTCTCCAGACTAACGTAGTGACCCTGTACTGTATAAGCTGGTTATTGAAAATGGATGGATGAATCTGTAAAATTTAAACAGGCACGTTTTCTATAGATCACATTCTGTCACAGTTCTTTTTGAGGTTACAGTTAAGCATATAAACTTGCTGAGGAAATCAAAACCTGAGTCTGGATTTCGTGCTACAAAAGAATCGGATACCATCTTCATGTCTGTGCCTTTTGGGAGGAAATGGGATCTCTACAACTACTACAAACAAGAACATGAGAACAGATATGAACAACAGCACATATACATATAATCAACATCACATATACATATAAGCACCATTTTATGAAGTTTGTTTGTGTCATTCTGAAAGGTCACATTATCGAGTTTAGAAGCATTTATGGTAACACTTTACTTGAGGGGACACAAATAATAAAGCACCAAGCTATTACTTGTGTATTAATTAACCACAAACTAAGTGTTAGTTACATACTGGTCTCATGTACATTCATCATTAATGAATCGTGATGCATGTTTTATCTCAAGCAGTTACTACGTTTCTTACTACATCTGTTACTTCTGTAAATCTTTGTGAACTACTGAAGGAACAAGTGATGAATAACACAAGTGAAATACTGATCTCGTTTATTTATCAATAATGGATCATGACTCATCTTTTATTTCAGGTAGCTACTGCATTTGTCCATGATTTGTACTTCAGTAGTAACAGTTCCTACTAAGTATTTGTGCTCCCTCAAGTAAAGTGTTACCATATTTATTTAAGAAATAATTTAAAAATTGTGTTCAGAAAACATTTTTTATAAGGAGCAAATATCTGAATAGATTCACAGAAATACAGTTATTTCTCAATAAATAAACAAATGAATAATAGGTATTCTAATAGGAAAAATGTTTTTTTTTTGATGACTGGAGTAATTCTGGTGTTTTACTAAAATAAAACTATATTTGGCATCAAAGTCAGTTCACAGTGCAATACAGCGTTAATGTGATGTTGCTGATCATAAGCAATGCCTTTTATTACAAAGCTTTTATTTTTCGGCTGTTTACTCATATTGCCCGCCATTTGCATATGGTCAGTAATAAGTATCGTCTATGGATATCTGCTGCAGCTAACCAGTTACATAACAACCTTTGTACGGCTCATCTGAATGTCCTAATACAAACAATAGGAAGTGACATGTGCACTGCATAGTCGTCCCGTTAGACCTGCAGCGTCTGGGTGCAGGGCATGCAGTCAACACAAGAGCGCAAGGCTCATGTACCCTCTGCCTTTTTCTGACCACAGGGGGATGTATAACAGTCCTCAGGGTGTTTTATGAAGCCAAGAGCTGGATCGCGCAACTGGTTGCCAATCAGTGAGGTCATTTTGAGGGGCCCGGGTTCAAGCCTGGGGTTGGCCAACGCAGGATTGGGATGAGTGAAAGTTGAATTTTGTTGTACTTGCTACCAATGACAGTAAAGTCATTCTATTTTATTATCAGGAAAGATGACAATCTTTCTGTGAGGTGCTCTCACACTCGACCTACACTATTTAATATCTGACTACCAGCAGATAACTTCTCAGGGGATTGGTTAGTTTTTGTTAACTACAAAGCACAAAACATTTTTAGGAGTTTCTTCTGCAAAAGAATAGATAACACAGACTGGAAAATGGATACTGAGAAGTAACACAGTGGTAAGTTTCCCTTAGAAAAAGCATCCTGATAGTCATGTGGTGCGTCACTTGGACTGCTTGACACTGGACTATGGGAATCGTATCCCCAGGTGAGCCACCATAAAGGCACGTGCACACGAATGGGCAACTAGTAGGGGCATGCATGGTGCTGTCACTAACCTTGGATAACAGGCTTTATCGAGAAAATATTTGGTGTTTTTCTTTTTGTGACACCTCCAATCTAAAAACAGACGCGTATTTTTTTTAAAAAAGCACACTTGTCCCTAAATGTATGACATGCCTACAACAAATGGAGAGGAGCACAGATGCACTGACATATAATTTTGAGCCCGGCCAAAACTTGGCGCACATGTGGCCCAGGAGCTGACCCGGTCATTAACGGGCCTGACGAGCCAAGGGCGGCCAAACGAGCGTGACAGAGTTTCGCTGCCTGCTGTTTTGTTGTCCAACAACCGAGAGCCCATTATCTCTTGGACCGCCTCACATTCGCACTCGCTGCCTTATCGGGGCCGGGACACATCCTCAGAGGCAGTGGAAATTTTTCAGGGACCATGAAGCATTTGGTTTGAGAAAGAAAAAAGAAAAATTAGTTCTAGAACACTGATAAAGACAAAAGTCTTACGCAATCAAAGAAAGTGATCTTTACATGATGTTCATGTTGGTGTAAAACTATGATATTATGTCTGTCAAAGTGCATGAGTTTAGCCATTTCCAAACCTCTCCTAAAATCACCAGTTTTTACAGCAACCAGTATTTTTTTGACTCAACCACTAGCACAGTATACCTTGTTCAGTTATTTAGCTTATTAAATTAATGAACTAATCGTGCTGGTGGTGAGATTTAACGAATACATGGAATGGCTGAGGTGCCCCTGAGGAGAGGTTTGGGAACTGAAGCGGCGTTCATCTAGCCATCCAGTAAGATATCAGTAACTTTTTGGAGAACAGAAGAAATTCCCATCAGTTTTAATTTGTGTTGTGTTTGTGTCTAAATTGGCATACGTTAAAATATTAAAATATGTTTTTTTGTTCTGAGAAAATTCACGCTTACTACCGAGATAAATAGCATTAAACATTTCCTTTGACTACCTAAGACTATTGCACAGTGCTGTATACAGTATATATAGACATATTTACATTATTGGCAGTCTGTCAGTGACTGGGAGGAAGTAAACATGGTGAAATGTACTTAATGAAATCTGGCATGTGTGTGTGTGTGTATATATATATATATATATATATATATATATATACAGCATACTCATCATTTTTTATTTTTGTATGGCTTCCATGGATGAAATAAATGACGTATATATACATGATATGGATTTTATTCTTTTAATGTATTTCTTATAGAAGATATCATGCTATTTTACATGGTTTGAGTAACATACTCAAACCATTATGACATTAAAAGAAATCATTAATATCTAAATTCAATCAGGACAGAGAATAATTTTGACAGAAAGAGAGACTGCAGGGGGGGGCAGTGTGGACTGAGGCTGAGAAGCTAAGATTTGTGTCCCGGTTGCGGGTTTCTGTCCTTCCCGCTTCTACCTGGGAAAGCATACATATATTTAACATGCATGTGTAGTTTGATTCATACAAGTGACTCAAAATAATAAGACAGATACACTGGAACCATCAAGTTGGGCATTTGTGTTCAGCAGTTTAGCAAAGAATGTGAACCTGGTCGTCTGTTTCTTCTAGAAAGTTCCCGACAGCTTCTCCACTGACGTCTCGGAGGGCTCAGAAAAAGACATTCCTGCCATGCCTTGGAAGACCGAGGGACACTATTAGCTGTTAAGCACTGGTAGACGGGGGTGGGGGGGGGCTTTTTTTTTTTTTTTTTTTTAAATTTATAACGAAGGGGGGGAAAGGTGTCGCAAAAAAAAAAAAAGAACAAGCAATTAATAAAACCCAGCCCAA
>JAODLD010000047.1:6341437-6362633 GCA_026781065.1 Mormyrops boulengeri | reverse complement strand
TCATTTCAATGGGGAAAATTAATTTGACATACGAGTAATTTGAGTTACGAGCTCCGTCACGGAACGAATTAAACTCGCAAGTCAAGGTACCACTGTATTTGGCTCCATTTTGAATTGGATGACAAGTTGACATTAGCAGCCAAGCTGAGGACAAGTGTGTTTGGGTCTCTGACTCTCTGATGTGGCCATGACTCGCCCACGTAGTGGTTTGATGCCCCCAGCTCCATGTGTAACACAGACACTGCCTCCAGTGCCACCACACAGTGGCGGTGTCCTTTCACGCACCTGAAAAAAAGTGCGCATTTCCTGCTTCTCACGGTCACTCAAATGCAGAAGACCACAGCGCCTTCCTACTCTACCTGCGGCTTCTCTGCGCCCATAATGAAGGCAGCATCTATTCAAGGCCTTTGGTGTGTGCCACAAACAAATCTGTGTTAAAAGGGGAAAAATCCACGACCGCAAGAGCCTCTGGTGTCTGAAACAGTCCTTCTTTATAGCAGCAACACAACAGAAAGTGGTTCAGGGCGAAAAGTGACACATGGGATGAGGAGGCGATCGGACCATGAGATGAGGGAGATGATTCGATTAGTTGAAATGTAACATTTTTTAGGTACAAACCATCTGATTGGTGTAAACGAAGCCGTGAGTCCAGTGCAATAGAACCTGGTGAAAAAGACCAAGGATGTGGTTCCATGTGGTCCAGCCCAATTCAGCGCTGAACATCATTATAAGCACCCCCTGGGTTTCCCCCGCAGTGTGCCGGACGGCCCTCCCCACGCCACGGATGGACCAATGACAGCTGCCAAACACCCACCAGCTGACTGCGGTGCGACACATACAGGGAAGCCTCCCTGTCTAAAGAATGGGGGGGGGAGGGGTAGTCGATAAACTGTTAGGACAGCCACCCTCGGAATGTGCCACTCGATTTGAATTCGGGGGGGAGGGAGAGAGTACGCCATCGAGATTACAAACATAATGGATCAGACCTGAAATAACGACAGGCAGTCAAAGAGGAAAAGGCAGGGGATGTGTGGGTGGCTGGGGGGGGGGCAGAACCAGGGAGGGAACAATCTGTCAGCTTAGCCCCGTAGCTACGGTTGGCCATCCATTGAGGGCCCATGCATTGGCAGCGACTGGCCCAGCAGCTGTCAGCTTGGTTAGCGGTGGTCCGTCAAACACATTCAACTCGGTGGGCCTGCACTGGTATTTTAATCACTGTTGGGTAAACTAATTTGCCCCGATGAAGGCGACGTGCCCTAATAGAATATGTGGGCTCCCTGACCTCTGACTCGCCGTGACACAACATACAATAGGGGCAAGGGGAGGCCCCCTTATTCCCGGCCATTATTGCTCTCTATTACTTCGATTACCCATCCTTCAATAAGTCTAATTGTGAGAATGGTGGCGGGACTGAAAACAGTGCAGTATAATTAAATACGTTTTTTACAGGCAGGTCCTCGGCTGCCTAAAAAATGACCCAACTGCCTGTGAAGCAGTGATATTATAGCTGTAAAGGTCAGAGCTTCTATCGCCTCCTTCAGGTCACCGCTTCCATAGCAACTGGCCCTAGTTGTGACCCACCAGACCCGTTAACCTCCCCCATCCCAAAAATGCGCTTTGCTTCTCATGTTGGGACCCTGAGCCTGAGCGCTTTCGTTTTAGAAACCTAATCAGTTGACATCATTATCTGAGGCATCGTGTAGCTTTTTACGTGAACTTTTAATTCTGCCTGTGCTGTGAGAGAAACTGCAAGAGTAGCAGCATTTTTGGGCCCGACTGAACATGACCTGCCACCCCTTGCCTGGTTCTGCTTTTTCCCAAGGCTGGACGGCGACGCGACGGCAGAAAGGAGGCTGGGTCGTTAAAGCAGATGGTCCGAAACTGCTCCGCTGCTCCAGACGCGAGCCTCCGAGAAGTAGAAGTGCGCGGCACTTGTGTGAATAATAAAAACTGTTGGGGTTGTGACCTTTAACCAGGGACAATGGTACATGGGGCAACCTCAGCTGTCTAAGTGAATGAAAGGACAGCTGATGCCAAAGTCGAGCGACATGAATTATCTAAGCAAACGTCGTAAACTGGTGGATTCTCACATTGCTTTCCATGTGACCTGTTTTGAAGGCTTGCGTTTAATTATTTTCACTGTTGTAATAATTTTACTCTAAAATACAAAAGCGAAAATTCTATTGACGTGAAAAGGTTCAATAAACAAATAACTCACTAATATCTGAGGGAAGAAAATAATCTCTACAAACAAAATTAGAATTGACAAAGATGTTTTAGGTGCTGTCATATAAATTAAGAATGTATTCCCTGAGTCAATTACACCTCCACAGTATTTGACACTTAACTGAAGCCACACATTAAAGGCTGTCATTCGATTTTCTTGTAAATGCCGGAGTAGTATAAATCAAACCAGAAACAAATCCAAATCCTGAGGAGAGCATTACCAAAAGCACTCGTTAAACAAAACGAAGTGTATGAGTATGTCGGTTAATTCTGTTTTTGAAGCAAGTGTGACAGAAGAGAACATTTCCAAAACTCAAGCAGTCCACGGGATATATTTTTGAGAAAACGGATTTTTGGAAATTTAAGAAAAGTTCTTTGTTGGATTGCATGAGCATGGGCGCAGAAACCGGGTCGGGGGGACAAATAATATCCAAATATTTAATTTGGATTCATTCATCCCTACAAAAAAAAAAGAAAACCATGTTTAAATTATAACGTTGTATCCTCCTGGTATCAAACTCTCTCCTATACCGTTGCACATGAGGGCTGAGTGAATATCGTACTATGCCGTGCGGGCTTCTGACTTTAGGTCATTGGCGGTCTTATATGAAACACAGCAAAAAGTGGACTGAGATTTGGATATGTGCTCTTCAGTTGGTAGCTGTCTATCAACAATACACATCTATTGTTTGTATGCTAACAAAACATGACAATAGGGCTGGTGTAAAGGTTATCACAATGAAGTTTACCTCAATTGTGCTTTGTGAGGTCTGCTTCCCCAGACACGGTGTGTGGGTGACACCCTGGCGGCCGTCTGTGCCCCCCCCCCCTCGTCCTCACCTCCTCCCAGCAGGACCTGTCCCACCTCATGCTGAGAAACCCAGAAAGCAGCTGAACCAAGAGAATGGAGGGTGGGGGGGGGGGCTTTTTAGTCATCAGGTGTGGCAGAGTCGAAAGTACAATTGCAAATTTGGAAATGAGAGGGATTTTCTTGTTAAGGAAATTAAGTCCATTCCGCAGAACCCTTTTCAAGTGAACCTAAGGACAACCTGCTTATTAAAAAGGGATCCTTTTAAGATGCTTCAAACAGGGACCAATCTTCACTGAATGGAAACAATTATTCCCTTATTGTGTGGCTGGCGGGGAGAGAAAGGCCAGGTTCTCAGACAGGGCTGGGAGGGAAGGCGAGCTGCACAAATACCTGTGCAAAGGCAGCTTAATTCTGACGAGGGCCTGAATCAGCTTAACGAACAGGATTCCGTCCTCCTGAGTTAGAATACAGCAGCTCACAAGGGCCCACAGTGTCCTCAAACCAGCTTTAAATCTGACATGCATGTTTAAAGGTTTGTGCATGTGTTTAGATAAAGGAAGACAAAAGTTAAATCTGGGCAAATACGACTTTTAGTTCTTAATATTTAAAAATAAATCAAAGATTATTGAATACATAAAAAGTGTGGAACTTTCATTATTAATTCTGTTTAACAGTAATATTTTCCATCCGTCCATCCTTCCATTTCCTGAAACCCCTTGTCCTATGTAGGGTCGCAGGGGGTCGGGAGCCTATCCCATAGGCTACAGCCGCAAGACAGGGAACAACCCAGGACGGGGCGCCAACCCATCACAGGTCACACATGCACACCTATGGGCAATTTGGCAACTTCAATTCACCTCAGCATGATTTTTGGACTATGGGGGAAACCAGAGTACCTGGAGGAAACCCCATGGTGACACAGGGAGAACATGCAAACTCTTCACACAGAACCATGGCAGACACTCAAACCCTGGTCTGAGGATGGTAGCATTGCAGAGCTGGTGTTCAAAGTTCATGTTGCCTGTGTGCAGGGTTGCAGCAGGGGTATGGGCACCTTTGGCCAGCAATTTTCAGGAGCTCTTGCATACGTAAACATTTTCAAAAAATTTGGCGCTGGGGCTAAAGGTGACATTTTGTCAGGGGTGCAGAATATCTAGCTATGCTACTGTCTGTGGGTCACATTGAGGTTTTCTGTGGTACTTTAGTAATGGCTTCTCCTGGTTCATTTCACAGTCTGTATCCCATACATTGCATTGACTTCTGAAGTTATCCTGTCTGACACTGTATTCCCCTTAAACTTAGCCTGTCTGGCACTGTATTCCCATAAAGTTAGCCTGTCTGACACTGTATTCCCCTTAAACTTAGCCTGTCTGACACTGTATTCCCATAAAGTTAGCCTGTCTGACACTGTATTCCTCTTAAACTTAGCCTGTCTGACACTGTATTCCCATAAAGTTAGCCTGTCTGACATTGTATTCCCCTTACATTTACATTTACAGCATTTAGCAGGCACTCCTTTCCAGAGCAACTTACAGCAGTGCTTTGTAGTCCATGACTGTTCTTCGATCTATAAGCTAGACCCAAATTCAACAGCTGTCATTGAAACCAAAGTAACCGCTAAGTACGTTGTCTGAAAAACTTGTTTGGGCAAAACTGACAAACATTGTTAGTGGGATTTCTTTTTTTTAAGTTATCCTGTCTGATACTGTGTTCTCCCTAAAGTTAGCCTTTCTGACACTGTATTCCCATAAAGTTAACCTGTCTGACACTGTATTCCCATAAAGTTAGCCTGTCTGACACTGTATTTCCCTTAAAGTTAGCTTGTCTGACACTGTATTCCCATAAAGTTATCTTGTCTGACACTGTGTTCCCCTTAAAGTTAACCTGTCTGACACTGTGTTCCCCTTAAAGTTACCCTGCCTGACACTGTATTTCCCTTAAAGTTAGCCTGTCTGACACTATTCCCCATGAACTTAGCCTATCTGACACTCTATTCCCCTTACAGCTATCATGTTTTTCAATATATTCCCCTTACAGTTATCTTGTCTGACACTGTATTCCCCTTAAAGTTATCCTGTCTGACACTGTGTTCCCCTTAAAGTTAGCCTGTCTGACACTGTATGCTCCTTGAAGTTGGCCTGTCGTGTCTCTGTTGGGGAGGAATTAGTCACAGTCTTTCCATTATTCACGTATTCCAGACGTTGCCCAGACAAAGGAGGCCTGCCGGCTAATGTCCCCTGTCACATAGGCCGTCCCTTTCCATTCCCCTGGATTCAGACCCATTCCACACCCTTAGGCCGTCACAGGCCAGTTCTAAGATCGCCAGCTGGCTCTTTACTTCACACAAAACAACCGCCTGCGCATCGAGTAGTGAAATTATACATACATTTCTTCACAATCCGACTCCATTGAATTAACATTTTAGGAAGAATTTTTCCTTGTTTCTTTTTTTAGTAATGTCATAATCTATAGAAAACAGTACGACTGAAATAAAGGTGACAGTAATTTAATATAATACAATTCTGTGGGGTGTGTAGCCTTAAAGATTTATATAGTTTGACCGTTTATGTCAAGCAGGGCTGCAGAAAGCCACTGACTCTGCATTGTGCTGGAAACCGTATACGTCCGATGAACCTTGTCATTTCCCTCTTTGTCTAATTTATGTAATCCTCATCAGCCAGGCCACAAAAGTATACAGGGCTCCTCTGACCGTGCTGCACAATGTGTAGTCTGTTTCCAGTTTAGTGTTTGTTTACATTGTAATGGATTTGTCGCTCGCACCTCCTCACTGGTGTTTGATGCCTGAAAAGCTTCGAAGTCCAAAGGCTGACTTGTGATACTCGCACGCAATGATCGGTGAGGACTTTGATGAATTTACCTTGCAGAGTGCGGGGAAATTCATTACTTAACCAAAACAATATTTGGCTCGGGGCAGCATGGTAGTGCAGTGGTTGTGTGCATTGTTGCCACACTCCTTTTCGGACCTGGGTTCAAGCCTCAGCCAAGATTACATGTCTGTGGAGTTTGCATGTTCTCCCCATGTCATTGTAGGGTTTCCTGTAGGTACTCTGGTCCTCCCCCCCCCCCAGCCCAAAAACGTGTTGTGGCTAATTGGAATTACCAAATTGTGAATGGTGCTTTGGGTTGGCACCCCATCCCGGGTTGTTCCCTGGCTTGTGCCCATAGGCTCCAGCCCCCCCGCCCCAAGACCCTAAATGGGATAAGCAGTTTCAGAGAATGGCTGGATGGATGGAATATTCGGCTGAATTTTCCCACTTACATAATGCAGGTGAATTTTGTTTCCATATGAGTACCCTTCTGTTATTTTGTATTATATAACCTCAGTTTATATTACTCACATTGCTTATTATCTGCTGTATGTTTCATGTTAGAAATTGCTGCATCAGAAAAGAACATTACTTGCCCCTTTTCCAAATTTCAAGGTGATATAGGGTGAGTCATCGCGACATTAGGGCCGTCCCTGTAAGAAGTGCTTCCCAAGAGCCGTTCCTGATTCAAAAACTGGAAGTTTGCACGTGGTCCCTGGCAAATTTACCCTGCCCCCCTCCCTTCCCTGGGATGGTGCTCTCCCGTGCAGGGATGCTGATTTGTGTCGCTTGACCCCCGCCTTTGTTGGCGGGCTGTATCGACTTTGTTAACCTGCTTTCATCTCTGCTCCCCGACATGCCTGCCCTGAATGGACTGCAGTGTATTTATATCTGCTGGCGATGGACAATGGCCGGGCCGCTATTTGCGGGCCACACTTAGTGTCCTCATTGCTGGGTCACGGTTCACACACCTCCGGGCCTCCCATTTGTGGTCAGCGCGATTCGGGGGGTGGTGTGCCGCAGTTCACAGACCTCCGGGCCTCCCGTTTGTGGTCAGCACAATTTGGGGGGCAGTGTGGTGCAGTTCACAGACCTCTGGGCCTCCCTTTTGTGGTCAGTGATTTTTGGGGGATGGTGTGCCGCAGTTCACAGACCGCCGGGCCTCCTGTTTGTGGTCAGCGATTTTTGGGGGGTGGTGTGCCACAGTTCACAGACCTCCGGGCCTTCCGTTTCTAGTCAGTGTGATTGGGGGTTGGTGTGCTGCAGTTCACAGACCTCCGGGCCTCCTGTTTGTGGTCAGTGATTTTTGGGGGGTGGTGTGCCGCAGTTCACAGACCTCCGGACCTTCCGTTTCTAGTCAGTGTGATTGGGGGGGTGGTGTGCCGCAGTTCACAGACCTCCGGGCCTCCCGTTTGTGGTAAGCGATTTTTGGGGAGCAGTGTGCCGATTTTTGCCCATCAATGTGGAACCGCCTGGGGGCAGAACGGGGGGAGTCCACAGAAGTCCCAATTATCTCATATTTTTACCAGATCATATCATCCAGCCTCGGGGTGAGGCAGCCTCCGTCCCAGTGCCACATGACAGCCCTGCAATGGCATGTGACAAATGACCAATGTGACCCTATGATCTATTCTTATATTCCCTCCTTAGCCCCTGAGCTGGTGATATTTACTCATTTCATCTCAGTCAATAACTTTGCTAATTCAATTGATATTGATGCAGATTCTATGAATTGCATGGGGTGGGGTTGACACAGCTCTGTCTCTCAATGGCCTAGCTAAAATCGTCATCATAAGCAGGTCTGTAATCCGTCTCCTTGGTGCTGCTGACTGCTGTGTCGTAACAATGTGGGATGTGCTGCACCTCTGTAGATGTACAAAACATTTGCAGTTTAAACACCCATTGTGCAAGATTATAGCCATTGCTTTTTGTCTGTCATCATATACAAATGTCAGATGTTACCTGCGGTGAAAAGTAGAGACATTGCATTGAGTGAAAATTTAAAAGAATCAAAATAAAGGCTATGTGGTCCATGCAAACACACATTATAGTTGGTAACTGCACCTTCATAATGCATTCATAGAACATTCATAAGCAGCATGTAAGTACACCTTAACATCCTAACATACTTTAACAGCTTTATTAAACATTAATTCAAATTCTAATTTTATTTGTTTGTGCCAATCATACACAGTATGACTTGCTATGAAATGTTACTTTACAACACTTTGTGATGTCAAACGACACAGAGAAATTACACAAAGGAATCTAATGGCTGGGGGGTGGGGGGTACCGATGTCATGAAGTACAGATGTGCCGTTATAGAATTATGTGCAAATAATAAAGCAAATAATAAAGCAGTGCAGCAGTGGGCAGATGCAGCGCTTATGGTCTTCTGCTAATGAAGCCTTTGCACAAGAAATGCCATTGAATTAGCAGTTATTCGATATTCTTTAAACTTCAACCAATTTTTTTAGTTCCTTACATACATTCTGCAGAGTTTACATATCCCAACCTGAAATTATGTCCACGTACTGACCACTACCGATGCTTTAAAGTTGATCTGCTTTGCGTATCCCCTGCACTTTTCTGATCACCATCTGACCATTATGGATCATCAGCTGTTAGCTCAAAAAGAAAATTCAAATATTATGGTATGAGCCTTGTATCTGGTTATGGTTTCTAAATGCAGTTTCTCTTGATTCTTGTCAGCTGTTACATGAAAATATACAGGAAACTGTTTCAGATTTTATGAGAACAATTGCTCAGAATAGACTGGAATCCCACCTAAGGTGTATTCCAGCCTTGTGCCACGTGTTTCTGGGGATAAGCTCCAGGTAACCGGGATAAGCACTTAGATGATGGATGAATGGATGGATCACTCATAATTGCTTTAACAAGGAAAAAACGCATACAATTCTACTGTTATTAGTTATTGAAGCCAAATAAGACTTAATTTATTCAAACTGCTAGTAGAGTAAAGAGAGGAGAGAAAGAAACATGGACAACTGGGCACAGTATTCTCCTTAAACATTCTGTTTTTGGGAATGATATATTGACCATTTCTGACCTTATAGTGACAAGGATATTAGTCACTGCTTCAGCCTATGAAAGTCACCACTGTTACATTTCTTACTTTCATCCACAAAGTTACACTACAGGAAGTGGGCGCACCCTGCAGGACAGTCCACAGCTGATATTTACCAGGAAGCAGCATGTTTTTTGGAGGGGGTTTGGTCATGGTTGGGGCCCCTCGGTCCAGCATGCCCTGTCTGTGTCACACTTAGGGTACGTAGCATAACACGCTGGCCCTCGTTGCACTTTTTGGGGATGGACTGTCTTTACGGGGACACACGTGCAGTCAGGCGTCATCCTGTCGTGTCACTTCTTGAATTCTGGACTTGGAAGGGGGGAGGACACTGGGCCAAAGCTTGAGGAGGAAATTTGGGCAAGATTTGGGGAGCAAGAGGAGGCACTGGGAGGCACAGAGATGTGAATTAAAGTTTTGTGGTTGAGTGGGGCAGAGTGACTGGGGCGGGGGGGAGGGCTGGGTGAGAGGGCGGCTATGGTGGAGTAAAGGGGGGGGGGGGCAAACCTCCTGACGCTGCGATGCCGGGGTCAGAGGTGATGCTGTCCCTATTGGGCCGACGCTGATCTCAGATGCGTTATCTAGCAATCGTTGTCTTTTGAACGTTTCAAAGGCATCGCCGTGCGACAACTTTGTAGTTGTGCATGACAAGTTCCAGACAATGAGAAAGTGCCCCCTTTTCTCCCCCCATTTCTTTGTGGTTGCCGTAGACGCTGCCCCCCTTCCCCCAGGAACAGTCAGGGCGACCCTTTTCCTACCGCTGGGCTTTTGAGTGCCTGGCCCTTTGACGTTTCCTTAGGGTCCCAGCTTGGCAGCTTCTGCCAGCATCAATCTGGGCCACAGCCTTCAGGTGGCCTTTGGAGCCCGCAGGGTTCTTCTGCTTCACTTATGGCTGCGGCTGGACAAGAAGAAAATGAGGAAGCTGAACTGAGCACTCGAGCATCCATCCAGCCATGCATCAAACTATCCATCCATTAATGCATCAATTAATGTATCAGTTAATGTATCCAGTCAACCATCCATGCAATCATCCATCCATCCATCCATGCATCCATCCATCCATCCATCCATCCATCCATCACTCTATAATCTCAGTACAGGTCCAGTAAAGTATAGTACAGTGCAGAACAGAGACCCTGTGTGTCTATCCCAGTAAACAGAGGGCACCATGCAAGGACACACAGCCAGCCTATGATATTCTACATCCTTTTAAAATGTTTCTGCAAGACCTAAAATGAAATACCAGTAACGGATTAACGCTGTGTTCGGTCAATGAACCGCCGCTTGTCCGCGGCCTGCTCATACGCGCGGATCCTGCAAGGTGGGCGACAAGCTCAGCTCCAGCGGCGAGAGCAGGCAGGCTGGCCGAGGCGTGGGCGGTGCTGTGCGTGACATACGCTGGGGGACGGCCGGCTCGGGCGCAGCCAAGCCGAGATCCTGAGCAGCCGCCCCTCCGTGTGTCTGAGGAAACTCCCAGCGCTTCTGTGAGGAGGCGGTGTCCGGTGGCTATTAGAAGGCAAGGCCAGCAGATGGGAGGCTTCCAGTGAAGAACTTAACTCAGCAAGATGTGACGAAAAGCAGAATAATAGTAATACTACTACTACTAATAAGAATAATAATAATAATAATACCCACAATGGCAGCTATGCTGCTAAAACCTAATATAAATAAAATTAAATGGCTAGGGGGCACTCTTGTCGCATAAAAATGTTTTTCAGAGTGCCAATTCAAAATCAGATATAGAGTTCATACTGCAGTGCTAAGGATCAGATATAGAGTTCATACTGCAGTGCTAAGGATCAGATATAGAGTTCATACTGCAGTGCTAAGGGTTCACCCTGGAGCTGACTGGACAGATACCTTCAGGAACATCTGTCAAGCGACACAAGCAATTAAGTTGCAAATTTTAAATAAGCGCCGGAAAGTGGTTTGAATGGGTCAGTGGTACTTGTTTAGATTCTGGGCGTTTGGTTGAGACTGCGGCCTTATTAACAAGAGCTGACTCATACAATAAGGCAGAATACATCACATTATAATACAGTGGGGTTTATGGAAAGCTGATCGTATAACATACATAACCAGGGGTGGATAGTTCAGGTCCAGAAAATAAAAATCCAGACCAATATTTTGTTTTAACCAACCAACTGAGCATAAAGAGTCACAGAGTACAGTTTGTGTTTATGACTATAATACAAAATTTAAAAGATGTCTCATGTGTTTCTTAATTAAAATTATATTTTTCTGACTATTAATTAAATTAGCATATGGGATATTCTTCCCAGATCCATGGTCACAGCACCGCCGAACTAGATTCTCTGTAAATTAATTATCTCTTATTCTGCAACTTGTGACCTTTTCCATAATTCCTTCTCATTCCCTTTTCCGCTCTGATTCACTGTGCCCTAAATTTAACGGAACCCCTTTGAACAAAGCGTGGCTAAAGCGGGACAGAAGTGGCAGGTCCGCATTCCTGCGACAGAAGTCCTTGAGGTTTTTTTCGGCAGCGCGCGGCCAGAACGTAAAGCCCTCCAACATTATGAGATTGTTCTATGCACCTGGTGTTACTGAGTCAGTCACACTGCATATTCTGTCATCCCCAGAGGTGTAAAGCAGAGTTTCCAAAATGTGAAACTTATAAAAAAATGGCCGGAACTTTGTAAAAAAAAAAAAAAGTGCTCGCCCTCAAATAAAGGTGGTCCAGAACAAAACGTCTGCTCAGACGGGGCAGACCCATGTGTAACGGACCCAGAATCAGGAGTCATTGTGGGTCAGTCCTGGTGTTCTGCATGGGCACTGTCCCTTTCAAAGGAGCTTAGAAATGAAAGCTGGCCAAAGGCAAACTTCCTTTGTGATGGACGGTATGTACGTGAGCTAAATGCTGACGACCCCCCCCCCCCAAAGCAATGGACTAATCCATTCAACTGCTGAAAAGACACCATTAAAAACGTATTGCTGTCTGTAGCTGAATATTTGACAAAATTGACTCTGAGTCGTTTTCTGGCTAATTTCTTAGCATCTGTTTGTGCTAAAATGTAACAGGTCAGAATGAAGGAAAGAAAATGGGTACATGCACAAGGAAGGATGTCCTGAAGAGGGAAATGATGAAGAGCGATGGAATAAGGAAAGGGTAAATGGAGGGTAAGACCTGTACCAGAAAGGCCGACCAATCAGCCAGGCCTTTTCAACTGACCAATTAGCCAGGCCGTTTCAGCTGACCAATCAGCCAGGCCGTTTCAGCTGACCAATTGGCCGGGCATTTTTGGCTCCATGTTCTTACAATGAGATGTCAGTCATGGAAAAGCACAATTTTAAAGAGGTATCATCCCTTTACTAATGGCCAGGTAAACTCCAACACCTAGATATCTTCTGTAGACACCTTGTCTCAGATCCGAAGGCTTGTAGCTGCCACCTCTCCCTCTCTCCCGCATCCCTCTCTCTCTCCTTCTCTGTTTCTCCAACCCTCCTTCTCTCTCCCTGTCTAACTGACCTTTAGATACCTGAAGTGTGAATCTGGAACAATTACATTAGCAAGGCAAGGGGTTCTCTCTCTCTCTCTCTTTCTCTCCTCCCCTTGGCTTACTTAATTAAAACCTACATTTTGCTCCCTGTTAGACTCTGAACAGAACTTCATTTTTAGGAAGGAAAAAATTGTCCTTAGACCTACAAAATGTTGTCATTCTGGCCAGTTAACGCTGCTCAAAACATTTTACATGTAAACACTGACAGACCCTTAAAGTTCAAGTTCATGGTGCTACAACATTTAGTCTATTCTACTGTATGAAGACATATGCGAGACTGATCCATAGACCTGTTCCATTTTTCAGTTGTCTATGTACCTTTAAAAAGACATGAGAATAGGTTGTTTGAAACTTAAGTTAGGATTAGCCTAAGTTAACTCCCTGAATTAGCATTATTACAAACAAGTTTCCAGTGGATATTGCAGGAGAGTGAGATATATCCTGCAAGCATGGAACCAGGACTGTGTCAGCAGCCTGGGAATAAAGTCTGTGCAATTAGGTAGAACTGCAGCACAGCTGGTAAGGGGTTCGAGAGCAGCATCGTAACATAACAAACAGTATGGCATGCTGATTTCAGCACGAATTATTACTAAGAGCTGACACATGGAAAGAGGCGACAACAAAAAGGTTAATTTGTAATGGTTATTTAAACAGGCCGGGAAAAAGCTAAGGTTCACTATCCCCCCCACCCCCCACTCCCCGGCTGTAGCTTCCAGCCTGAAGAGTGGTTTGTTGAAAAAAAAAAGGAAAAAGGATGGGTTTATACCATCGGTTAGTTGACACCTCCATTACTGGGAATTTTAATTAAGTCCTCTCATCGCCAACATGCTAAAGAGCACTATTTCATCACACAGAGACAGCGCCCTGTCCCACGGGGGCCACTTCCGAAGCCAGCGGGTTGGAGAAAGGACGCCGCTGGCCTGGGATTCGTCGTTCTCGGCGGGAGCGCGATTACGCGCCGCGATAAATCAGTGGGAAAGGCCTGATGAGGGGGGCGAGCGCCGTCTCCAGGGTGAACGGTTTTTCTTGGATTTTAAGTAGCGAACGGTTACCAGTACTTGGCTTTTGTTATTGTTTCCCTGCTCAGTCAAAGTTTTTTCCACGCACCTTACAAATTTACCTGTTTATACAGCTGGATATTTTGCCGGAGAAACTGAGGTTAAGTGTTATACTCAAGGGGTATAAAAGTCCTGTGTGTGTGTGTGTGTATGTATGCGTGTGTGTGTGTGTGTGTGTGTGCGTGCGTGTGTTTCTGTGTGTAATGTTTCACATCAATTTTCATGTTTGTGTTTCTGTGTGCGCATATACACACGCATTTGACAATATTTGTAAAGTATTACACTGAAAGGATCCAGACAGGTGTAATATTCCCAGGTATTAACATTCTGAAATATTGCCATAATGCCACAGGATGACAAACCAACTGAAGGTAGAGACGATTTACCCATAAACACCAGCGAACACTGTTCTCAGACACACCCACCATTGCATATAACACACAGATGACCTTTAATTATCCACGGTGTGTATTGTGAAGCGCATGACAGTGCTGTGAAAACCTGAGAAGCCTCTTACTCTGTTATTGTAAAATAGATGTGCCGTGCAGAGAAGCTAAACCTCTCATCTGTCTTATGTCAGATGCTGGTGGCCTTTTTCATTATTCAAAAAGCAACGTGAAATTCAGAAAGTTAATTGCCAACTTACGAGAACTACTGTAATATGGCAACCTAAAGTGCTACGCAAATAAATATAAATAATAACATTTCACTTGGTCACACGCATTTTTTGTGCATTTTTATGCTTTCCAGGGAGAAATAAAACCGATGTCATACGAAACTGTGAAGTAAACAGATTTAAGCCATTAGCCTCGCTCTGGAGACATGGGACCGCAGATGTCCACAATCGCAGACCAGCTTGCTATTAATCTAACAGTAAAACACTGCTAAAGATATTTCTATGTTTCTGTGCATGACACTACACGTGCAGCATACCTGGCAAGCTAAATCAGTTATGTATCATCCCTCATTAAAATGTACTACTGGAAATCTGTGTTCAGAATGTGACTGCAGACATACTCTCTATGGAACAGCTTTTCTGGCCTGAAATATCGCCTTATGCAGATGCAGTCCACAGCAAGAATTTAAAAGACACTGATTTATTCACAAGGATATATACAAATAATAGTTGTTGCATGTTAAATCACTATAACTACAGTCAAGCTAATTTAATTACTGGCAACTATTGTCCAGCGGAACAACAAAAGCTCGTTAAATTACAGATACAAAGGCAGGTTGACATTAAAACCACCTAAATCCTAAGGCCACAAGATTTGGGATGGGATAAAGCAATTTAATAAGGTTTCCCTGAAATGCTGGAAAAAGAAAAAAAAAGTGTTTACATCAATAACAGAACATAACCTGTAAAAACCTTCAGGCTCATCATTGGATGTGATATCTCAGTTACAGATATACCTCTTACATTTCCTGAAATTAAAAGTGCTTTCTC
Source organism: Mormyrops boulengeri (assembly GCA_026781065.1). Lineage (NCBI taxonomy): Eukaryota > Metazoa > Chordata > Actinopteri > Osteoglossiformes > Mormyridae > Mormyrops > Mormyrops boulengeri. The sequence goes on along the minus strand of JAODLD010000047.1, from coordinate 6,347,657 downwards.
AAAAAGCAATTGAAACATTTAAACAAAAAAAAAAACATACCTCAAAATACTACACTTATATTAGAAAACATCCTAAATTATGTCAAATGATTATAAAATACGGAGGCTTGGGCACAAATTATGGTGGGATTGCGCCCTCCCAGTAATCAAAACCAGCCAATAAAACCCCCTGGACCCCCTGAAATGGGTGGAGACCTCACCCCCCCCAATACTCAACCCAAAGTTATGCCCTTGGACGTGTGGTTGGATTCATTCACCTATTTCTTATATTGTAATATGCATTAATATATTGTTTACTTATATAATGTATTTCATGAAATATTCAAACATGAAATGGCCACATTTGTTACTCAGGAGCTACAACAGGAGTAGGTGAGGTGACTCTTGGTCTGCACTCACTGGGCTGATGAAGAACTGAAGAACCGCGAAGACCAATGTCCCAGGGGAGTGCAATGGATTTCACTTTTACAAGAATTTTTCTTTCCTGTTCCTGCTGAATAAGAATGAGATCACGACACAAAGTTGAGACTAACTTCTGACATTTCTCCAATTTTTCACATGACAAATCACTTTTGAAAATCTCACAGGAGACTCTGTTCTGGAAAATAACTCATACATCTATAGAAATATCATTGTATCTCCATATGTCTGGTGTTGGAGATTATCATTATTACAAATAACCGTTTTTTCAGTTTATTTGTCCAGTAGCTACTTTTGGAGAGATCACTCCGACAACAAAAACACTTTCCTAACGCCATTAACGCTATATTATATATTTTTCAAGAATTACAAAAATACAGGCTTGAGCAATAAAATTTTACTGCCTTGTAGGTCTCAGCGGTCAAGTTTCTGGTTCCAAGCGAATAAAATATAGAAATCCATCCATCCATCTTCCAACCACTTCTGTAGTATTAGTCGCAGCGGGACCTTGGCTTCCCCAGACATCACAACGCATTAGGCTGGGGTACATCCTGGATGGGAGGCCAGTCCATAACAGATAATCTCATTAAGTTACATTTTCTTAAACTGAGGTGGTTCTATTTCGATAACATACTGAAAAATATGACATATCCTCCATCAATCAATCAATTACTTCCTTTATCCGTGTCTCCTGGGATAGTCCTCTAGTTCATTGTCACTCCACCATAAACATTTCTGGGAAAAGGAATTAAAACTTCACATCCAGGTGACGTCACGCAGGCCAGCCGGCTGGGGGCGCAGGATTTCATGGCTGATAACCCCCAATTTGCAGGTACCTGACAGGTCTGCAGGAGGCCCCTGTGCCGTCTGCCCAGCTGAAACTCTCCGCTGCGATGGAACAATGCCAGTTATGTGCCGTCACTGCAGAGCTTCGAGTCTGCGGTTAACAGATCCGAGCGAAAGACTCTTCAGGCATGTGGAATCTACTCTCTGGGCCATCCTACGATTCCTGGAAGATTATTTATCTAACTAACAAAATTAGTGGAAAAAGAAAGGAATATATGAAAAAATAGATTGATATCTTATAAATTGGTAGCTTTATGCTTCTCCTGTGTTCTTATGTGGCATTTGATGAGGGGCCTGTATCACGAAGCTGGATTTCTGGGTTAGCCGGACAAGTAGTCTGATTTAAGGTAGCAGCCACTAAATTTAAGTGCATGAAGATAAAGTTCATTCAAGCTGGGGTACTTTAAATCTGACAAGTTACCTGCCCAACCAACAAATCTCACTTTGTGATACAGGCCTGAAGTGGGTTGTTGTGATTTATTGGGCTCAATGTGTGTCTTTGCTCAGTTTCATCCCTTGGCGAGACTGGAAAACCAGCGTAAGAGTGGAAGCATGGGTTGTATCACACGTGTCCAGTTATGTAGCTAGCCGGCATTCTTTAAAAAATTCCTACGCACAAATACAGAGGAGTTCCCATCTTAATGCCATTGGCAGACCCCTTGTGCGTCTCAGCAATTCACCTTCTGGTAATACTGGGAACAGTCCTCATGGAAAAAGCACCACGTCGGATGAACTGAACACTTTCCATTCTTTGAAATGAAAGGCATTCTTTGTGTATCAATTGACCAAATCTTTTTAAAAAAAAAAATAGTGGGAAATTCTCCTCACTGTGATATCATAATCCATTCCTCAATATGGAACAGTAATAATGTGCAGGAACCCGGTGATTCCTGTTCATCTCCGTTATTCTTTTGTATATTTCTGTTACTTCTCAGAGTTGTTTAGTAAAAACGACCTGGCTTTTCAGTGGTCATTCTCGTAATTTCGGAGGCACGTTTCGGACCTGAACGAGGACCGTTGTGGCATGTTATGGCAGTTATCAATGTTTTACGTCGAGGTTTAAAGCTCTTTCACATGAATGACTTTCCAAGATGTAGCGCAGAAATGAACCTAAAGTGCAGGACATTCAAAAACCTTCTCGGCAGAAGTGAGAGGATTATAAATGCAGCCATCGAGCAGCATTTCACATGCTTCATCTTGGCCTCCTTGCCCTGTTACGCCCCGTTATCCATCTGCACTTTGACTTTATTCCACTGTCAGCTTCCTGACACTGATACAGCCAATCACTGTCCAGGCCGTATCCCTGGCAACAAGCTGCGGCGTAACACAAAGAGTGGAAAGTGCCCTTAGATGTGAATTTTGCATGGTTTCCACATTCCTTTTTGGAAGCCCCTTCTCCCCAAGATGACACGTTGGGTCAAAATACATTGACAGGGACTTCCCCACTTCAGGTGATTCTAAAGGCCTTAAAACTGGTTTAAGATCAAAAAACTATAACCTATTCCTGACAATCATCCCTCCTCTACACCAAAACGAAGCTGTTGCAGGAGCTCGCCATTGCAAATCCATTAAAATATATATGTTCCTAAAATCTACCTTCAATAGTAAAATACATCATTTGCTTCAGCTGTCTTGTACTGTAAAGAGATGAGCATGCATTTAACCACCTTATTGTTTACAATTTGAGAATTCTATTTGTTATTGTTATGGTTTGGGATTGAGGGTAAATGGAGTTACATTTCTAAGTATTATTTGTATGATAGTCAGAGTTATTTATGCTTATTAATGTATTTATGCATCTTTTATGTAACAACTGCTTTTTATGTTTACTGTGCCCTTCTGTGTTTGCTTTAGATGAGTACATTCTTACCATGTGATGATACGGCTTTTTGGATCTGTGCTTGGAAAACATACGACAACAGATGTTCTACTGCTTAAGTTCTGCTGATTTATTGTCTCGTCTTAACTTTGCGTTAAAACCAGAGATTAGAGACATATTGTTCAGATAAATTATTACTTAGCTTTTCAGCTTTATGTATGTGTTCATAAACCCCACACTCATCCTGTGGTTTAAGCATAATCTAAGATATTGAAACATACCTGCGCTGTTGACGGGTCTTCCTGTATTAAAATAATAAAGATGTTACAATTTTCTATGGTGTTCCTCACCTTTTGTCTTGGAAGTCCCCAGGTCCATTAATTATCTTCTCATGGCAACTTAACCAAGGATTATGCTAACTGCAAACCGATCTAAGGGACATCTCCCAAATTCTGCCTGGGGTTTTGTGAACCTTGTGCAGGCCTGGATTTGCAAAATGAATGAGTTAACAGAACTTTTGCAGGATATTTTAAAGGAGCTGCAGACATTTCATCCGGTAGCGAGTTTCCTTGCCGTTTTCTGCAAAAACTGAAGCCGCATGGCAAGCGTTTAAAAACGCTTTAACCTAAGCGCCGAACTGTCGGGCCGGAAAGGCCAACAAAGCTTTATTTAAATGTTAGTGTAACCTTGTGCTTTTGCAGTAAATGACAAAAAAATATTAATTTATGAAGTTATTTATTATTTAATTGCTGTGATTGGGCATTATCCTTGGCCATATATCTAAATATGCAATATGCTATTGGGCCGCGTAGTTGGCAAACCAAATTCTCAAAGGGGGTGGCCATTTTAATTAATGCTGTTTTTATTTGAGGCCGCAATTCCTATAATGTGGGAAGCTATTAAAATAGCAGGGAGGCTAAGAGCCAACTGGTTTTGCGGTTTCTCGCAGAGTTTCTGCTCTTTCAAGGCATAATGCCTTAGAGCCTATTACTTTCATAAGGGATTTTCATTACTAAAAGCCACCTGAGACCACAAAATTGGAAACCCATTCCTCATGTGACTTTTTACTGATTTGCAGTTCTTTATTAGGTATGTTGATAAAATAACTGGGAGTAATGGACCTGGGAGTTGCAGCAGGTTGCCTCAAGTTGAAAATGCATCAACCTGTGTAATATTAACATGCAATATAGTGGTTATATTGTGAGCTTATAGGCCTGTAATGGCTGGGAGTGGTAGTGTGTCTGCTTTTAACTGTGCCTTTTTCCCCCAAAAAATTCCTGATTCACTAAATTGACAGTGTGGGCCATTTAAGCGAATGTCGTTTAGCGAAGAGTATGGAGGCTGTTGAAGATTCATGTGGTGAGTCTAATTAGATTATGGGCTCTGGGTGCTGTGCGGGCAATGCAGCTGTGAATGCCGCTTTGCGTGATGACTTGCCGCGTGCGCCGTCACGGAAACAGCCACAGCCACAGGCACCCCCACCCTCACGGCACCCTTCCCGCCAGAATGTCACCCTTCTGATGCGACCCAGCCCGCGCTGCTGTGGTGCTGTACAGCACAAACTGTGCAGGTAGCTTTAGTCTGAGTCTGCATGTTCTTCATTATAAACCTTCGATTATCCCCGTTGACCTTAATTCAAATTTACTTTTTTTTTGCAAAGCTACATTCTTATCCACACTTTTAAGGTGGCACTTTTAAGCTATATGCTAGCTGCTTGTTTTTTTTTTATATATCTATATTTTCTTTACATATTATATATAATGCTTTTTGCTTTCTTTTTAAATTACCATGGAAGTCCTGGCCTTTCAATAGTGACGTATTTGGCTTTTTCATATATATATTTTATGTATATTCCTCATGCTTTCCTGTTCAAACATTAGCCCTGCTTTTTAATACTGAGGTATTGGGTTTTTTTGTTTATATTTTTGTCTGTTCCTCATGCTTTTTAATTGGTAGAACTAGAGTGGCCTTTTTATTTGGAGGTATTTGCATTCTTTTGTTTATATATTTTGGTTTATATATTTTCTGTTCATTCCGCATGATTTCCTTTTTGCTCGTTAGCACCTGAGACCTGCCCATTTTATCCTAAGGTGGTTGCAGTTGGCCCCTGGCTATACCATGTACCAACAGAATGCTTCTTGGTGGGATTCTGGCAGGCTAAGGAGTCACACCATTCCTCTACAACAAATTTCTCCAATTCACATGGAGGTGATAGGGCAATAATCCCTCTTTTAGGAGTATTTAATGCTCGCCTCGGAATTAGTTCCAACAACTGGTGGGGCAAAAGAAGAGGAGTAACCCTGTCTTTGTGCTCGTCGAACCACCTGCTGGCAACACCTGCGCGTGTGGACCAGAGCACCGGTGCCCTGGAATGCGTCGTCCTCCAACAGGGCTGCAGAGGCATGCTAAGGAATGCATGTGGAAATCCTAGTGCGGAGCAGCACCCTGCAACCAGACCGCATTCAGACCAGCATTTCTCATCATGCCAGTTAGGTTGTTGTGGATATCGTCTGACAGCTCACGGCCATATTGTAATCAGAAGCTTAGCTACATGAATATTTTTCGCAGTGAACTTACCTTCCATTTCCAGCAAGAGGAATGTAAGATGCTCTAAAGAGAGCAGAGTTTCACAGTAGAGGTTCTATCTGTTATATGTTATGATCTGGACTCATTATATACTTACTGTTAATTTACTTTTGGCTGCATGCATTTGAAGGACAAGCAATTTTTACTACAGTATGTCTAAGTATCTTTATTTTCAGTATCAGCACATACAATCCTTGCTTAATGAGGTAACTTAAATAATCCTATGGTTTCTTGCCCGTTATTTATTCTTTCCCCCTTCCTAAAAATGGGTCCTCAGCTGTCATTAAAGCCTGACCCCCTTCTTTATTTATTGAATCTTCAATTCCAGCAACCTTTTAATCTTCTAGCTGCTTAGGGGCCATTTAATTAGGGAGTTAAACTCTGTTATTGTAAGTAATTCGGCTCCTTGCTTGTTGCCATTGTTTGGCCCAAAGTGGAGATCTGACCGATTTCAATGCTATTCAGGGCCATACAGGGGGGGGGGGGGGGGGGGGGGGGGGGGGGGGGCGGGGGGGGGGGGGGGGGGGGGGGGGGGGGGGGGGGGGGGGG
>JAODLD010000047.1:6322020-6341337 GCA_026781065.1 Mormyrops boulengeri | reverse complement strand
TCAATGCTATTCCGGGCCATACACCCCCCCCCCCCCCCCTCCCCCGGCACTCTGAATTTAGCAGCCAATCGCCGACACAGCACAGCTATCTCAGGCACCCTTCATTCTTACTGCTAATTGAATGGAAACACCGCTTTCATTGTCAGCAAATGTTTTTGGCCCTAACTTAGAATCCTCGTCTTTGACACATAGTGCAGACGTTAGTATAATTAACTAGAAAATTAGCCATTTTAATATCATATTGAGGGTAATACTCAGAAAGTAAACAAACCAAAGACTTTCAAGCTGTCAAATCTAATTATACTAAAAATTATTTCAGGTCGTTACCATTTTTCTGAATTTGGTTTCATTAAGGAGCTTAAAAGGGATTTGGCAGAATCATTGCAAGTAGATTCTATAGTGAAGTAAAAATGCATTATAACACACAGATAGATCTATTTACAATGGCTTTTGCAAGCTAAATTTATGCAGACTGAATACTAGCAAACAGAGGAAGTCACCTCATTCGATCTGTTATAGGCACTGAAGGGCTTCCCTTCTGAGCTGGCAAACACATTTAGCTAATAGCTGTTCAGATCATTCAGATAATCAGCCTTATAAATGCATGGGCAAACAGGAGTTTACAACTCCAACTGCGGGGCGGACACGTGTTGGGTGAGACCCCCTCTGCCGTCAAACTTTTCAGTCTCCCGGCCTTTTCTGCTGCTCTGCACGTCAGTAGTATCTGTTGCAGACATTTTACAGTCTTTCTTTTTTTAGCTGGGGACCACTGAAGAAAAGTGTGTTTATTTGGAAAAATATCTACATGCATAACGTCAGCGGTTTAAAATGCAGGTAGTAAAAAATAAGAATGATTCCATTAATTCCCTATACATCGACACTGTTTGGTACATTGCAGCTAAAGCTGCTGTGGAAGGATGCTATAATAATGTAAATAATGTAAACAGCACACGAAACATATCAACATACAGGTATTTAATGGGATTCTGAGAAAATGGTCAATATCTTTTTGTATTCAAATTCACATTTTTTTTTTTAATCTTCCATTACAAAAAACCACCAATAATTTATGTTTTTATTGATATGCACATTATTATTATTAATATTATTGTTGTTGTCGTTCTTGGTGGTGGTGTTACATAAGAATAGAAGAACAGGAACAAAAATCATTTCCAAAAACAATGATTAATAAAATAATATATTGACTCTATATGACCAATACAGACATTGATTCTTCTGACAGGAAGTAATGTGTGCGTGTGTGCACACGTGTGTGTGTGTGTGTTTTATGCGTAGATTGCGATTTTTTGGCTGACAGTAAAAACCCTTTTTTTGGTAGAATCTCCTTCTGTCCACCCTTCGCTCCTAAAGACCTCCTGTGTGGTTGTGCTCCTGATTTTGAGTGATTTCTCCACAGTTAATCTTTTGTGCTACACTTTAACCTACAGTCTTTCTAGAACAAATGTGGAAATTAGCCTTGTTTCTGTAGCTCAGTAAAATGGATAAACTTATAGCGGTATAATACCTAAACATTTGCATGTCATCACAGGAGGTACACTGAGACTTTCCCCATAGTTAACGTGAGACATACCTTGTTCCCACTCCTTAAACATAAAAGATTAAAGTTAATTTAAAAATGTAAAAATTATTCCAAAAATAAAAAATTATGTTTCCATCATATTCAAATTATTTTGAGAGTGATTTTACACTGTTTCAATCAGTAATGCCATCAACTAATTAATATCACACTAAATTGACATATAAATACACAGATAATAATAGAAATTATTTAAAAATGAGATAAAACTTAGGCTTGGGAAGATATGTGTTTACATAAACTGTACACCCATGTTTGGTATATATGAAAATAAAATGTTTGTGTTTATTAAATAATATAAGCACTTATCAAAACAATGTCTTCTTTGTTAGGTACTGGTGCCACCTCAAAGCACAATGATGGTTAGGAATGAGTTAAAACTGGAATGTTTAATGAATCAGATGATACGGAAGACAGATGCCAAATTTGGGGCCATTCTGTGGCAGGCTGACAGGCAGAGCTGCTTTCAAAAACCCTGCTGGGTGACCAGCTTTTCCCTAAAACTGACCCTGGGTTGATAACCAACATGACATGGTGTGAGTCACATGGTCAGGAAAAAAAACCCCACACACAGACAGACAGACAGACAGACAGACAGACAGACACACACACACACACACACACCCCTTTGTGGGGACTGTCCATGAATTTCTATGGGCTTAACCCTAATCCCAGCATTGACAACCAAAGTAACCAAACAAAATACAAAATGTCAAATAGTCTTGACATTTTTAATTTTTTGATTGCAGTCACAGATTTCTATAAAATTGAGTCCTAAGGAATGGTCCTCACAATGTCAAAATATCATGTTTTTATCAACAGGTTTTTATTCCCCACAATGTAATATAAACACACACACACACACACACACACACACACACACACAATGAATATTATTACAGCATTATATATGGAAATAAAACAAATATGTGGCTATATAATTACTGAAATCATCTTTTGTTCCATTACTGACCTGGGGCCTATGCTACACAGAACGCTTGCCCAGATTTTGCACAGAAACTGCTCTCCAGCCCTTTTACTAATATTTCCTTTGGTTCTGATTCCAATCAGAAAGACACCGCTCTTGGAAATCTGCCAGTTATACCTTCCATTATTTGTAATTATGAAAATGTACAATTATTTAAATTCAGGATTTTTCCACAGAAAAAATGTTCTTCATAATTTCACAGGGAATAAAGCAGAGAATATTACTTATTTAATAAACTAAACACCTCTGATATTTTATTGAAATCCTAATACAGTCGAAATTTTCTCCCAAACCTTATAACCTTATAATGCCTAAACTATTTATCATGTAGATACGTTGTCTCTGCATAATAAAAAATAATTTAAATGTATCACATTAAGTTATTATTATTATTATGCTACTACAACAAGTAAGATTGAATAAGACTAAAGCAAGTAATCAATTACTCATATTTTTAGCTTCCCTGCCCTTGTTTCTGCCTATTATGGTTGCATGTATTTCATTAAGATCTCATACAAAACCAATCCTGAGCTGACAACTAAGTTAATGGCCAAAAAAATAATAATAATTTTGCAACAATATTCAAATTTAGAAATAAAAACATTCAATTTATTGACTTAGCATATTTACCCAGTCCATCAATAAGCATTTTCGTGTTTTCCACATTAAACTTGTAGTTTAGTTTATTAGGGCAAACCGGTGTCGGTTGGACAATGAAAAGTTTCCTCTTAAAAGTCATGTGACTCAAAGCAGCTTCCAAGACAAACACAATGGCTGAACAGCAGAGGTAACATAATTCTTGTCCTTGTAAAGTGATGTTACAGAATGAATAGCACACTGTCTTGTATGTCTGTAACCATTGTGTAAAACACTAATTATCGGACTGGTAAAATCATAACCCTTCACCACATGGCGTCTTTAAATGGATTATTGAGACCCAGAGAATTCCTTTACATTTCACAATGTAAATCCCGGTAAATTCACAGCAAACTGAGGATATCATATTATCTTAAGCTAGCCTGTATATACCATGGCAATGCACATGATTTACTGCAATATAAATCTCAAATGAATCTGACTCTGACTGGCATTTTTAGGTTTAATCCTGACTACTAAACGCCCGTTTAACAAAGATAATAGATAATCAAATTTTAATATTGCAATGTAAATGTAATGCTCATTTTAAATAAATATTTCAATCATTAAAATTACTTTACACATCTGCCATAAAAATATATATGTATATATGCATAAAAAAAACAAACGAAAATATAACAAAAACACAGGGCTTCCTAAATGCCAGACAATGCATTTTCACCTCAACTTTACAGTTATTACAACAGTAGGAAACCAACCCATGATTACCAAGAAGTAGCTGCCATGTTTATATGTGACCTAAGCCGTGTTTGCATCGCTGAAGGTGTGTGAACCCTGTCTTTCTGGATGTGAATCAACTGTATGCGGTTAAGTCTGTCCATTTATCATTGCAGTCTCTGAGGCCCTTCAAGTCTCCTTGAGCAGCAGATGAGGTGCAGGATACGCGCAAAACCATAGAAACACAGCGAAACCGAGACTGAGAGAGAAAAGCCCATGCAACAGACAGCATCAGGACTCCTGCTTGTTGAGTCGCGTGTATCACGTTCAGTTAAAAAAAAAAAAGTCTATACAGTCTCAAGTACAAAAATAGATCCTCACTTTTAACCTTATTTGTGGCTGAAAAATTATAAACATCTAAAGGGTAGGGATATTAATTTCCAGTACAAAATGTTACAAGAGTTCTAGGAAAAAAAAACAGCCGTCATTTTTGTTAGCCTTGCTTTTCTTGCCCCTGATGTTAGGTGTTCCTCAAGGCTCCCTTGAGTGGTGAGTGCGTTTAGTCCTCTTGTTGAAAGGATAGTTGATGAAATGAAAGGGCCGGTGCTCAGCCGAATGGTGTCCTTTGGGGGGGCGTTTCATGAAGTGGACTTCCCGCTGGTGCTGTCGAGTCTTGGAGCCCTTCCTGGGCCGGCCTTTACGCGTGAAGGCCATGTACCAGCCATCGTATTTGGCGTTCTGCAGCGCGGTGTAGTTATTCTCCAGCACGATTTCTGTGAAGATGCAGTCTTTCCCTTGCCCATTTCTCTGTAGGGGAGAGGGTTTTCCGATTTTAAAAATGTACCAATAGGGCCTAAGGAGAAACATCACATTTTCTGATAAATGTAAGAAATTCGAGACATTAACCTTTGAGGTGAGGCGATGACAAGGGTAATAACCGCATTACAAACTCAGACATTAATAGCTATATTGACTCATTTCAGGCCTATTAATAAAAAACACTGAAAAACACTTAAATGTTAATGCTTTTGCTATACAAACTACTACTTGAATTATATTTAACCTGACATTTTTACGCATATTAAGAGTTAGCATTTGTAAAAAATCATTATATAGTTAACATATGCTTGCAGAATATGCTTTAGTCTTCTGCCAAGCATTATTGGATTGGATGTAATTTAATTTATTGATCATTATGTATTTATTCTGACTACGTAGGATGGAACATGTAATACAATCTAACAATGACAACTGTAATTTGCAGCCTGATTTTAAATTCCCGTCAGCGATATCGCCATATAATATCTAACAGCTGATTCTTCATGTCACCCTCTGCCAAATCTGGGACACGTCACAGCCTTAACAAGCCAAACTAAGAGCGCAAACATATCTCCAACCACTTAACAAACTGGGCTGTTAAAAATAAACCAAATCCACACTGAGCGAAACACACATCTTGAGCGTAAGGAAAAAAAAAATCCCCACACATGCGGTGTTGGGCATCAGAGATGTCACATGAAGTAAGATCAAGCTCCCAGGCAGATGGTGCACCTGGCGGGAAGCTGACTAGGTGTTGGCAATATTTGCATCCCAGTTTATTACCGAGCACAGCAAGCAAGAAAGAATCACAAAGCTACCCTTGGAACAAGGATGCTCGGTGAAAAAAAAAAACAGCGAGGAAGGATCTAATTCCTTACACTCCATCAACCACACAAAAGCTATAAAATGTGATAGGCTTCAATATGTGATGCGTATGAAAGAGGAGCAGATGATGATTGCACATTAAAAAATCTGTCAGTTTCCCAAAATGAAAGATCCAGTATTTTAAACTTTTAATTGATTATTTTACCATTTTTGTGATTTTGCATTTATTTAGGTCTGCATAGCTAAGCCCAGGATTACTGCAAAAGCTAGCATTAGCATGTCTGCTAATAAAATTACAAATATACAGGTAGCAGCCTTTACATTTTAATTTAAAGATGTGGTATTGTAAGCAACTGCCTATTATGCCTGGATAAATATAACATTAGCAAATGTTAAATAAGGTCTATTCATGGTTTGTCCATTATCGATCTAGTATTGTCTTTATAATGGACTGCTAACCATGGAGGATGACTTAACTGAGAATGGTGTACCTTGTCATTTCATATCACACACTGACTGAATGTGTGTGTTTTCAATGCAAGTTTTCAATATTCTGTTAATAACATTCAACCATAATATTACAGAAACATATTTCCAAAGTTAAACATATTATTTTGACGAAAAAAGTCTGGATTATGTATTTCACATTACTCATTTCCTTTTCATGCATGTTCAAATACACAAACATATATAATGGTAACAACCACACTTTTGGCCCTGAATAGGTTTGAATCATAAAATAAATGTAGATCTGGGGACAAAGGGTGACCGTTTCGCTTTCCCCGACTCACCTTTCCAACCAGTTTCCCCCGTTTGTTCATGCAGATGTAGTAGCCGCTCGCCGCTCCTTTAATTCTCACTCGACTTCCAAAAGTATCCGTCTCCACTATGAGTTTGGCTGGGGAGCGAAAATAAAAAATAAGGAATTCAAGTGGACAGACTTAAAACGTTGAAACTCCTGAACAGGGGGGATGCATATTTTTATAATTCAGCTGATGCAGCTGTCAAATCGGAGTTTCCTGGTGCCCTTTTTGCTTTTCTGTCTGTCTCCATCTCCCTTTCATGCTCACGGTCTCACAGAGACACGGGGCACGTACATAAACCCAGCAGGAAGCATTTTGAGGATTTACGCAAGCTTAAATTCTTGCGCAATGATAAAAACACATGTACCTCAATTCTTTGAAATGAAAGGAATCATCCCGGAAGGCCTATAAACTTCTCTATAATTCCGTGCTCTCTTCACACGTACGAATTACGTATATCTTTATTGTACACTGCATATGTAGACGCAATACAGCAACTGACCTATAAAAATATCTATTGTCTATGATGTAACATTTCCAAAAGAAATACACAAATCCATAGATGTACGGTTTGTTGAAACACAACAGTGCCATCTTTACAGCCAGGACATTTGCACTGTCCCAAACCATGCTGACAATATGAAACGAATTTTATCACTTCATCGGATAAACGAAACGCAATGATTTTCCTGTGCGTTCCCATAAAAACAGAGCAAAATAAACGCATCTCAAGGAATGCGAGCGACTCGTCTAGTCAGTGCAGAGCTGCCAGGCAGACCGAGGGATTGGACGAGGGAGGGATGAGGCATTGGTGGAGAAACCTGCGGCCAGCGCGGAGCAGCAGACAGACCTTGGCCCGTGACTTGGGCCTGCTGTGACCATGACACCCACGGATGTCACGGACGCTAAAGAGCGACTGCAGGCTGGAAGGAGCCCCCTGCGGAGCGGAGCGCATGTGCTCGCGCCCTCGTGTGTGCGCGGGCGTGTCCTTACGTGTGTGATCTTCCGCGTGTGGGTGTTGTGAGCCGAACTGCAGAGCAGCATTTTCCTAAAAGCGAGAGCTATGAATATATAGACCATGGTGCTGAAATGGCGAGCGGGCCTATTGAGAGACTCTATGAGGGGAATTTATTAACTCTGTACATGATGGATTTACATTTTATTAACCTATAAGGAAAAACGTGCCGTGTCAACACTAGCAATTACTTTTGATTTAACATAATAACAAGAGGTATTGCTAATATACAAACCCTACTGGAAATCTCTGTAAGAAAAAAAACACAGTCTCTACAGTCATAATCAAATGTAGTTCAGGCGACTTGATAGAACTTCTCATCTGACAAGTATTTATGACAGTTTGATGTTACTGAAATTGCCTCTTTTTATTTTTGATTTTTTTATGCAAGTCTTTGATGCACGATGACAGAAGTCCGGCTCCACATAAGCAAATTTACTCATCCTTCGCCTGAGTTGGAGGACGAAGCGCAACAGCATCTGACAAGGCGATCAGGTGCATATAATAGATTCATGAGGACGCCGAGGGAATTTTCCGCTACTAGAAAATATATTCACGCATATATACGTTATATGCGCATAATAAAACCGCTGCCTTTTCTTTGTACTTTTCGATAATGTAAAACGGCATACAAATCGCGGTTTTAAAAAATTACAGACAATCTTTAGGGTTTTATACCAGGCCGGCATATTATGAAGAAAATATAGCGCAGTGGAGGATTTCTGCTCTACAAGTTTTCATTTTCTGTTTCCAAAGGGGATTTTTCTATGCATGCTCATATCCTACAACTGGCCCACAGTTTTGGAGTAATAATATTCAGGAAATGAGGTTAAAGTAAGATGAGTTCTGATGAATATTCCAGACGTATTGGTTTCTCGAGAGAATCAACATTCAGACCAACTTAAAATAAATTTCACGTTTTTACACTCCTCTCTCTTTTCAGTAATACCCGTTAATGGACGTTTTGTCCCAATAAACTGCGGTTTATATTATTTTCTAGCATGAAGAACAAAAGTAATGTCATTTACAATATTTAGACCAGGTCTATGTGCCTTCTCCACTTTCCAAATACACCCCTGTATCAAGCCGACGCACTTCACTGGACATTTTATCCAATAAAGTATTCGCGGTTATTTTAAGTCTCCGTTTATCGCACCAAAAATATCAGTGCCAATAATAACCCGGCTATTTCGGGGAAATAAAAAAATGCATTCTTACATAGAGTGAAAGGACGCAAATACGTGATCAAAATTGTTGTTTTACTTAAGCTGGGTATTGTAATTGATTATTTTGTTATAGACATTTATATGTAGAATTTTTATTGAACTTTGCCGGGAACTTTTGCTGACTTATTGCTATAGGTGTGCAGACCATTTAAAAGGTCTGAATATTTCTGGTCTTACCGTGCACATCTCCGTCCTCTGCCATGGCGTTGATGTTCTTGTTTCCGAGGACCTGGACGTGTTTCCCGCTGGTCCGGCTGTAGAGCTGGTAGGTGCGGATCAGCCTCCGGCTAGCCCGGTCCGTCACTCTGCTCTGGTCGCTCACATGCTGCGTGAAATTTGGTGGGGACTGAACGCTTACCTGCAACAAATGCAATACACAGAAAAAGAAAATGCCGTTATGTTACAAAATTTAGAAAAAAAAACCGGTTAAGGTCTCTTCATATCCTCACTTTATATTTTATGTTATTAAAAGCAGGTTCTACACTCCTGAGTTGTCAAAGGACACAGAATTCTCTTGACAGTTATGAAGTTTGCTTTGAAGTCGATTCATGATCGTCAAGACATTTATAAGAGTCCCGTAGTGTTCACTATTCAGCCCTGGTTATGTCCTACAAACAAGTGACGGGTTCTGCATGGATATACCGCAGTCCTCCCTGTCCATGACATCCGCCTGACATGTTGGTATACCACAAATGCAACGATCTTTCACCCTCGCTCTTTCGGATGACTTCCTCAGCGATTCCTTTTCGTTTCTTCAGCCACCCCAATATCCATCTGTTTTCGCAATTGTCTTTTTCACTAGAGATCTACGTGTTTTCAAGATGTTTCGTTGAATAATTGCCAACGACATACATAATGTGGTGTGTGTTGCGTTTCCGCAAAAAAAAAAAAAAATCTTACTGTAATCTCTACCTTAATTTTACAGAATGCAGAAGTTTTCACACATTGTCTAGGCTCTCCTTAGCTACTTGTTGTGGACTTCTTATATTTCGGCAACGAAAGCGTGAAGCTTGCAAAGACGTACCTGAATGTTGACGCAAAGGGTAAAGAAGTAAATGGACCTGAAAAATAAAAGTTATTTTGTTATCGCACACAGCATGCATACATTGAGAATGAGCAGATGTTAAAATTGTCAGGAGATGCACTTACAGACAGCCTAATCCCGGTGGTATAAGTCTCATTGTGAAGTGGTGGAATCACGAGAAGTCTCCTTTTTGGTAAGATATTCGTCATCAATTCCGCTGTAGAATGAGACTCTTCGGCACATATACGTCTTCTTAGATGAGAATTTAAGGCCACTTTATTTATTTTAAGTCCCGCTTACTTCTCATCAAAGCCCAAATAAAACCCAGATATTGGCAAAAATAGACATTTAACTTAAAAAACAGACGAATGCGACGCAGCAGAAGTTTTTAAAAGTCCGCATTATTTCAAAAGTAACCACGGGTCACTTGATATTTTACAGCTCCTTATAAAAATCAGTTTTGTCACGCGATGATAGAAAACGGTGACCGTCATTCTTCATAATAAGTGTCATTTGGCGTTTTCTGAATGCTTACTTAGCAAACGGATACACTGAAAACGCAGCCAATTAAGTAACAAGCGGCGCATTTTGATTTCAGACAAAAAACTCCGGTATATGTAAATTTTAATGGGAAAAAATACAAGCAGTGAAAATCTAATAACCTCCGATGTCCATAAGCTGTTGTAGACACATACATGTGACGCAACATGTATGTCCGTGCATTATATGTGTTTGAAACCCAACGCATGTAATTATCCCTGACGACGTTTCCTCCGAGTAGCGGCAGACGGGATCCTGCGCTGGATGTCTTCAAGTCAATCAAAGATTCTTGGAGTGATGCATCCCTGCTTGTGATAGTGCCATTAGCGATGTTACCTCAAAGAGCAGTGGTATACGACTGACTGTATTCCCTGTTGCTCTTCCCTCCTCTAGTCCCATTGCCAGTCTCCAATGTCAACCCCTTGTTCACACTTGCACCCCTGTTTAAAATGGCAGGAACATCCTGAAGGACCGAGCCTCTCCCGAACAAAGGCGACCCCCTCCCACGACATTTGAAATATACCTTCATCTGAGGAAAATATATCTGATAGCAGCACACAACGGCGCACAAGTTAAACTGCAGCGCGCTAGATGTAGCAAGTGACCCAAGTGTCAGAAAAAAGCTTTGTGTAATTGCGCACTGCAGATAATGTAACGCTGAGCTACTTTCACAGTTTACATGCACATACTGGGCCTGATTCTATCCAATCGTCACAGAGTTTGGCCATGATTTGGACTAATGGAAATGATCACTTGCACAAATCGGGGCTTGCACAACGATCTTATCGTGTATTATCTCGTTTGAGTAACAAAGTAAATACGATATTATCTTCTAAAAAAAAAATAGAAGAAATTAATGAACTGTGGTGTTTATTCATACTATGTCGTTGAAGGAACTGTAATACAGATCAAACAATGCAGTAAGGTGGTTATATAGTATTTCACTTAACGATGAACTAAAAACCTCCAGGGTTTATTAATCAGAAGTAGCGACATGTGTATTGAGTTGACTTTGACAATGAAAAGTGTTCGACATTAAAGGGATTACAGGCGATTAGCTCTCCCCTACCGTCCAAACACACACACACACACACACACACACACACACACACACACACACACACATATACATTACTTCCATAATCCAGTCAGAAGAATCAAGGTCTGTGTTGGTCTCAATAGAGGGATAATATATTATTTTATCAATTATTGCTTTTGTAAATTATGTTTGTTTCTGTTCTTCTATTGTTATGTAACATCACCACCACCAAGAACAACAATAATAACAATAAACTTTTATATATACAACTCTGTTCAATATGTCATTATAATTAAGTCTACTGCAAATGTTCCAGTTCTGATTAATTTTATTTATTATATTTATTCATGTTTTACTTCATTTGGATAAACCCTTGGTTTTATGTTAAACCCCGTTTAAAGTGAATATATGAGATTATTCCAGTCACTTTAGTCATTTTAAAAATTGTGAAATAACTGGGGCATTTTATCGGTTATAGGCCCACACGTTAACGTGGAACCATTTTAACGGTCTTTATATTTGGATTCTATAATCGGCTGTCCACACAAACGAAATCACGATAAGGGCTGCACAAGAAATACTAAAGAACGGGTCCAGTTACCAAACATACCGTAAGAGGCTTTTCCAGGGACAGTAAATGAAACGTGTAAAAACGTGTACATTTTCTAAATCAGCGACATCATCATGAATTATAACAAAACAAAAAAGTCAATTGAGATTCAAGTGATGTGGCATTTATCAATGTCATTAAGCACCTAATATCACGCAACATAATACCCATTGAAGAACTATTGGTAATCTTGACTAGAGTCCAGCATACCCTTGTGTTCCGAAAAAAAACCCATCGTTGCCAGCGCCCTCTATAGGACATTAAAACATATAGCTTGTACAGCGTCTTCTACAAGGCTAAAGACCAAATTCAGTACAGCTGCCAGGTCCCTAGCTTATTGTGATTGTTATAACAAAGACTTCATTAATAAGAGCAAAGACATTCATTGTGACCAACTTACTCATATTGTTTTGCGGATGTTAATATTAATTTAATGCTGCATTTTATGTTGAATTGAACCACACCAATACCCATTAAATCGAGCTATTACTCTGTTGGTGAGTGGATTGGCATGGGACCAAAATGACCCCACCCCCAAACTCTGTGTGGGTTTGTACCCCAACTAAAGGGTTCACTACCGTGGGAATAAGTCTTGGGTTGGAAAAAAAAATAACAATAGTCTGGGACGTATGGCAGTACCGACTGGAAAACAGCTTCAGGTCTGCCACAGACATTACCACATTTGCTGTACCAGGGTACAGACTCGGCACAGAGTACAGTCTTCGCCAGTAGCATCCAAAGCTTTTAAAATGTGGTATTCTTTTCATGAGAGGATGAACCCATTTAGTATTTTTGTTTGCTTAGGGGAATGATCCCCCATTTGTAATTTTTATATCTGAATGTAAATACCTATGTTGCCTGTGTTGTGAGAATATGATCTTGACACCTTGATAGCCAAAAAAAAAAATACCTAGTCATGGTAATTCAACATGTAACAGTTGAAAATGTCGTCAGGTGCCGTGCTAAAGATTTTGGGGCCCATGAAAACATATCATATTGGCCCCCCCAACCCAGAACAATCTAATTATGCTCCAGATTCTTGGAATCATTCTAACTTTGGCCCTTCATGGTACCTCTGCATGTCATTGATTGTAAGATCATTAGTTATTCATTTTCATACCCAAACACTATATAAACAAATGTTGCATCCGCTGCTTACTGACACATGCTTTCAGGGATATACAGGTAGACACATGGATATACACATTATAACAACCTATTATGGTGGTGCATGGGTACCATGGAAACAAGGCATCGCCAGGAAACAGGCACTGAATGGCTCAGGGGTATTATACAGTTGTCATGAAGGATGCTGGGGTGTCAGAGGTTAAAGAGGGGACACAGCAGGTCCCGTGCCAAGCAGCAGGATATCAGCCACATGACCATCACCCCAGGTTCCTGGACATAAACTAAAGAAGGACTTAAGGCTGAGGTAAACTGGGACAGGAATGCCTACACAGTGCTTGTTGACCCATTTCAGCAACCTTATTAACGACACCAAAGGCCATCGAACTCTAATTACTAGTTTGCTTACTGCATGCCCGGATACCCAGGGAGCATTTCAGTCTGCTGGCATATCCATTCATACAGCTGGATTTGTGCTTAATAAATTCAGGTTAAGTGCTTTTCTCCAGGGCACGCCTCTACCAGAATCCTCTATCTGGATGGTCTCCTGCCTCTGGGGCATTCTATAAAAACAGTAAAATAACTTATGGTCATATGAAACGCACCATACTAAATTGTTAAATTCTGTGGATTGTACCTGTTGTTTTACACTCCAGATTTACTGTGAAATCTATAATAAGACTGGATATTCCTACAGTAAAATACAAAAAAATTAACTTTATATAGAATGAGATATTATGGTGTCATTCTGATTTAGGGTCTTTTTTATACAACACACATGCCAATGCCAAACAGGCATAAAGGAAGAAAGATAGACTGTTTTGTTTTTTTTGTAAAATATGAATATGGATATTCAGAATAATTATATAATACGACAATGCGATGTCTGCTGCTGTAGTTAAAAGCGACGATATTTTGAAAGCTGAATGCATACTTTAGCCTGTGCTGTCATTTTATAATTAAAAGTAAAAATGTTATATTATTTTGCTGTTTTGCTAATAAAAAGAAAATATTTTTAGGATGAAAATCTCTATCTCAAGTAAGAATAATAATGTGCTGTATAATTAATAAGTATTATTTTGGTTTTTCCAATCATAATAAAATAAAACTTGCAACAGTGTATGATTATATATAACCGTATATATAAAGGCAGTTATAGTCCAGGGAAAATTAATCCTCCAGAGAACTCGGATTCCCATGATGCCTACAGGGTTGAGTGACAAGTCTAATCAGTACACAATCTGCAAAAATATGATATGAAAAATTAAAATAAACAAATTGAATAAATGTCCCCGATGCCTGACGTCAGATTTCGCGTTACTGCTAACATCCTTCCCATCAGCGAGTCGCTCGTCTTTTGACAAGCAGTTATATACTTTTTGTTAACACGTCGCGATCACATTTGACTTCATTAGTGTAGAGAGCGTTTTAAACTAGCTGCACTTGAATGAGGCAGAGCAGGTAAGGGACCCCCTATAGGTACGACTGTTCACAGTTACCTCGGTATTACGGTTTATTGTTTTTTCACCATTGTTCGTTCAGCTTTAAAGAAGCACGAATTATTGTATTCGTTAAAATATTTCAAAGTGACCATTAACGATCCATATGGAAAAATGTTGCTCCTATGCATCTATTAATGAAAATGTCCAGCCTCACTTTCCCATACCATAAGCCGGTGGCTGTTTCATAGCTCCGCTGGGTTGGCCGTGGTGTAATTTTAGCTTTGTTCAATGAACACGTGTAAGTAATATGTATTCCATGGGAACACAATATGGTTTTAGCATCTAAGCTACTCTTTAGACATCTGCCATTGCTCAACCTGCATGGTCCTCTCCTGATCACTTACTCACGGCTTTTCTGTTTCCATAAAACGTTTCCCAAATAGTTTGTGTACAATAAAAATGTAACATATAACACACCTACATATACTTCACTGGCTAGTATGAATTATCACTACTACATTAGGGAGTGTACCACGGTGTATGTAATACCAGGGAGCGCTGCAATAGCAGCAATCTGAACACTTTATCCATAAATGCTCAGATTTGCAGCGTGAGACTTTGACACAACCAGCAAACTAATGATAGATGTAAGGCTTTTTGTTGTGAATAACAGAATAGCAGCATCCTTTAAATTCACCGCAGCAACTCAAGAGGCTACCAGACATGAACTGTGAGGCACATATGAACAAGGAGGAGCCATATTGGGGGAGGGAGGCACAATGTCATGTACACTTATCTGTTTGCTTTTGAGCAAGTGTTGTTCAAGTCCTTTGTTTATTAATGAATCTATATTGCCTTGCGTGAAATTATTTGTAGCTGAATTTTTGTGATTGTTCATCACTGCATTCTTAATGATGCTGCAGAAGTTACCCCCCCAGCAATTTAGTAAAAGCTGTCACAGGAAGTGTAAGAATACAACCCATCCCCCTGCCCTGCTTTCAGGTGCGATTTAAGTGCCAGCTAATAGTAACGACTGCCTTCGGCATTTATGGAGTCAAATATTGCCCCTCGTAAATCAGTCATTTTAGTGACTGCTGGGCTTTAGAAGGTGCAAACGTCCCAGGCTGCATTAGTACCAGGGACCGTATCCAGCACCTCGGCCACCTGGAACAGCTCAGTGCCCGGCTCTGCTCACGTCACCCTCATGTGTTCTGGGTTTGTACCCCGCCGGAGCTCCGCGGCCAGCCAGTCCCAACGGAGCAGCCGGCCCCCGTGCGTCCCGCTCTCACGCCGAGAGAAATAAAAAAGAAAAGTCTGCGGAGTGGCCGCGGAGCTCCGGGCTGGACGGCCTCCAAGCGCGGCTCCGCCCTCGCCGTGCCCGACGCCGCTCCCCTTCGCCGTAGCCCGCGGCTGCTTTTTGCATCTCGCTTTGGCGACTCAGTGCGTGATATCGGCGGTAGGGGCTGTAAAAAGCCCAGCGCGGCCGCTGCCAGGTATTCATACAAGAACAGTGACTGCATGTCTGAGACGCTGCGGAGCAGACTGCTTCTGCAGAGGGACCCTTTCTAGCAGAAAGGAGGGGGCGCCGCTGTGTGACGGGCAGGAGGAAGGTGGGGCCCGGGGCCCAGGTAACCCAGAGTGCGGGGGAAGAACGATGAATCAGACAATCGAGCACTACTTGTGTTTTTTTTTGTTATCCAAAACATTTTGGTGCTTGGTAAACCTGCAGATACACCATGTGTAGCTGAATAGAGCCGTGTGTGTGGCCGGTAGGTGTAAATGAGGCCACACGCACTATTCCAAGCTGGCTGAAGTGTGAATGATACCGCAAGGGATGGCTGACGTGCCGATAACACGCCAAAGGTACGCATGGGCTAGCTGGCTGGTGACCCATTAGTGCCCTATGGACACAGTCCACCCGGGTACAATCACATTTCACAGCCACGATTTCCACGTTACCTCATTTATTATACCTGGATATACTGGAATGCTTTCTTGTCTATAGACGTTGATGCCACAATAACAAAATACATAACAAACTTAAAACATTATGCAATAAAAGCTGTTTTTAACCAACCATCTTTTCATCCATTTTCCATAACTACTTGTCTCATTAAGGGTTGCGGGGGTGTGAGGCCTATCCTGGAGGCTACGGGCCCAAGGCGGGGAACAACCCAGGATGGGGGGGGTGAGCCCATCGCAGGTCACACTCACACACGCATGCCTACAGGCAATTTGGCAACTCCATTTAACCTCAGCATGTTTTTGGACTGTGGGGGGGGGGAGTGGTATACCTGGAGGAAACCCTACAACGACACGGGGAGAACATGCATACTCCACACGCATGGAACCTGGGTGCTGGCTGTTTTGATCCTTTTATGGTAAATGGACTAGGATTCTTCTGAAAAAATTATTTTGGAAGAAAATATCTGTACTGGATATGGAAGTTGGATGGAAGGGTAATTCCTGACCGATCAAACTGAAATTTAAAAATGACTAAATTGATGCACACATTATTAAATCAACAGAATTAGTGAACTGAATGGGATCCAATCCAGGGTGTCCCCTGCCTTGTGCCCTGAGATTCTCCCTCTACCCGATAAGCGATTATGGAAGACCGATGGATGGATTAGCGAACCGAGAATTTTACTTTACAACATGCGTGAGCTTAAAGGCAGACGGAATAATCACAGCACTTCTTATTTTTGTTTTATTGACAGTGCAGTAGCTGAGTGGGATTCAAATCAAATGAAACCACGGGAACTAAGATCATTGTGCATCAATAATCCGTAAGTAAAACATAAATGGCGTCCTGAGGTCTTTAATTATACAAACACTAGGGAAGCATTTCCAACACAAAGTACCACAGTGAGTTATTCTGTATCTGTACCTATAAAGGAACTTTTACTGGCCTCAGTGTACTGTACCCCCTCCCACCTGACTTTGGTGTGTCCTCCTACTTTATTGCGCTCGTCTCGTGAATGTGGCATGATTTACGGTCTTGTAAACACATCGGATGCGGCCCTGGAAACGCTTTAACAAAGTCCATAAAAGCAGACACTGTTCCTGGTACCGGGGCGCTTCGCGTCCTGCGCTCTGTCCTCGCCAGCGCGATGCGTTTTGCAGCTCTGCCTGACGGGCTCTCTCCATCCATTCCTCTTTCATCTTGGCCTCGCGAGGCCCCGCTAAGTGGCCCCCGGTCGCGCCGGACAGCTGCCCGACCCGGGGAGGGAGAGAACCATGAAAAGGGAGGGAAGAAAGAAGCAGCGCTTCAGTGGTCCTGGGGGAAATTCGGCTCTCTCTCTGCCTTCAGAAGCTGAGTGGGAGGAAGGTGGCACACCATGCGGCATCTCTGCTCCCCTCAGATCGCGTTTCACTTCGAAACCCCCTCCAGATACCTGTGTGCATGATGCTCTGTCAGTTAGTCCTGAGGAGACACCAGGACAGGCCTGCTTAGATCTATGGTATTAGCAAAACAGGTCTTGTCCAATGACAAGTTGGCTGGTTCCTTTAATGGACTGACATCCCATCCAGGGTGTACCGGTGTGTTGTGGTGCCTGTGAAATGCCATGACCCTGTACTGGACAAGTTATTCTAAGATAGATGGATGTATGGAATGTCATAAAAACTTCAAGATAGGAAGACAGAAATCATGAAGATGGTGTTCTGCATGATTAGAAATATTCTTTTTACCGCCAAACAATCAGAAAATGAAAAATTAAATAACGATATAAATCTTGACAAAGGAAAAAATACTATGAATTATTTTTAAGTTAAAAATATTATTTTTATTTTTAAGTTAAGCAAGTCATGTGACACTTGACAAAGCAACAAAAATGACAAGGGTTCTTTGCTAAGCTGCAAAGTAAAGTATTCACAGAATATTTGCGTTGAGAAAGTGCAGAAATATGGGTAAAAGCTCCAACGCAGATAAAAGGGGTTAAAAATTTTACAAACCTTCAAGATCTTCAGTGACCTTAGTGACTGAAAGACTGCAGATTTCTAGAAGTTTTCCTTAAGAGGATACTTTCTGGGAGACCTATAAGGACCAACGACACAATTACGACTGTAGCGAAAGCACACCGCGTTAATAAAAGGCTGTGATTTTCCTTTTCCTTGCTGTTACAGCCTTTAAAGTGTCAAAACAAAGTTGCAGGATATCATGGTTTGCACATTTCGTGCTCGGGGGTCTTTGCGCATTTGAAAATGGCAGTTTTTGACCAGGTCTGCGGCAGTATAACATAATAATTGGAATAGCATGTGTTACTGTACATTTATGGCATTTTCACCTGGTGCTCAAAAAAGGGAAAAAAAGAAAAGATCTCCCCACAGTTTCTCACAGGCAATAACTTTCAAGAAAGGAGAGAAAGGCACAACTGAAATTGATTGTAAGGCCGCGACAATGGCGGCATTTGGGCTTTTCTTTCTCGGTACAAAAGCCGTTTGAGGAGTCCCGAGGGAAAAAGACGCTCTGTTGACACAACGAAGTTATCGAACGCAATTAAAGAATTCCAGCAGGCCCGCCTTGGTTTGAAACACCCATTACAAAAACTGTAAAAAATGACCCATGGATCACCTGGCCCCCCCGCCCCCGGGGGGCGCGCCCCCCCCCCCAACACCAGAAATAAAATATAAATACATTTGTAAGATGTGCTGATAATATACAGTAACTCCTTGTGTATTTGCGAGATAACTGCACAGTATTAAGCGGGAATATTTCTGGAGCTTGCCCAAAGATCACAAACTGCAGACGAAGCTAGCCAAAACCCGTACTGAATATGATTTGGATCACGCAAATATTTCTTTTGCTTGATGTTTGTCAGTGAAAGTGGATACTATATCCTTAATATTAAAGGCTTCAGTCATGTGTTCACTTCTGATGATGGAATCTCACACTTTTTAAACTGCCATTAATTTAGCATTTTTGCAGTTGATGAGGGTTGATGGTGA
>JAODLD010000047.1:6295706-6306110 GCA_026781065.1 Mormyrops boulengeri | reverse complement strand
CCCCCACATTTAACATAAAATATTAGTTCACCGCCAGTGTGTCCCCCCCACATTCAAAATGCTTCTGACGCCCCTGAGACACATACACGCGTGCACACACACACACAAACACACATATATACATACATACACACACATACATATACACACACAGTATACTGTATATATCATTTTATAAATGTATATAATTTCCCATCTAGGATGTCTCCTGCCTCACACTTATCACACTTGATAAGCTCCTGGTTCACTGTAATAAGTGGAGTGCTACAGATATACAAGCATGTGAAATCATTATTTTTTAAAACTTTATCTATTATTATACATTGCGTTATATAATATACTACATGCAGTCTCCAGGTTACAAACGAGATCTGTTACCTACGTCTGTCTTTAAGTCGAATTTGTAGGTTACTTGGAAAAAATACACCAGATTTTATAATAATTATACAGTAAACAATAAAAGTAACTACATACCGTATTGTACTGTACCTTGAGCTGATGAATCGCTGATGCTGCACAATGTTTTCACGAGCGTCACAAAGTAGTGCATGCATTAATTTTTACGAACCATTGTATTACCCCAACTTTTAGCATAATAAGCTTTATGGCAGTCTGGTAAGTACAAGTTGTCCGTAAGTTGGCTGTTCTTAACCAGGGAAGTGCCTTTACTTTCATTCTTTCAACTTTTTTAAAACAGAACATCAGAAGTCCTAAAGTCATCAAGTCCTATCAGAACCTATGCTATTTGGAAAACCATTAAAAAAAAAAACGGGATGTTACCTCAAATGTGCACCTGAGATGCTCATTATAGGGATCTACAGCAGCATTGTTATACCTTCCATATTTGGAGACCAGCATGCCAACCAGCAGAGATCCCAGGAGACCCCCGATGGCAAACACAGACACGGTGATGGAGTACATGAGCGTGAGGGTCTCTTCGCTCACTCCTGTGCCACCTCGTCTCACGATGGTGCGATTGTAGAAGTCCTTAATGTACTAGTTTGGGAAAAGGTCAATAAGAACATAGCATAGTGCCACCAAGAATGAGAATACTGACACTTTCTCAGGAAATGAAACCTCACTAGACATTATCTTTACAATTTAAAAATTTGCTCCATAAACTGCTTCTTGCATGTATCCAGGTAGTAAAATTATGAATATGAAGCCCCCTTGAAATTAACTTCAGCCCCCTGCAAGCTGGTAAAATGTAAGAAGGAGGACCCCACCTCCCAAAATAGGTGAAATCTACTAAGGGACCCCTTTAGTTGGCAAAATCTACTGAGAGGAACCCGTTGAGTTGCCAGACTCCACAAAAAAATTATTTTTGGCTATGAGTTTTTGTTCCACCCGGTCCTGAATGCAGTACGCTAGTTACAGGTGTGGTCAGGCATGCCGTAAAGGTGGGAAAGTTAGGACGATTCTAAGGGCCGCTGAGTGCAAGGTTGTCCTAAAGAATTTGGGACATGACTGGTCTGGGGCCCAATATGATAAGCTTTCCTGGGGCCCAAAATCCCTAGCGGTGCCCCTGGGTGTGATCATTCTCCACAGCCACTCCCAGCTCCAGATTATCCTAATGACTATTCACCAGCAATTGGTATATTTAACCTTCTTCTGATCAATGTCCATTTGCTTGGTTTTCATACTTAGTCTGGGTGGTCTGTCTCCTGGGTCTGGCTTCATCAGTTTTTGAATCTGTTTCTAGTCTCCTAATTATCTGTTTTTCCTTTAATCTGAAGTTGTTACATTTTTTTCTCATTCTGATCTTTGATTGATTCTTTGACTTCCAGTTTTACTTTAGGTGTTCCTGTTTGCCGGTCCTCTGACCTTGCCGAGTTCTGTGACCTTGACATGTCCCCTGACCCATATGCATGTAGCATCTTGGGGGCGGCTCAGCCCACTTGGCTGCGTACCCTGTCAGTGCTGAGTACTCAGAGGCTCACCTACTAAAGAGGACAAAACTGACCGGCAGAAAACCTGACAACGTGGGTGTTTGCAGTTTTTGGGTGTGACCTTTGGACTGACAGCGCACCATGCCTTGGACCTCCTTAATGAAGTTCTTAGTTTTCACTCAGTCCTGCTGTTATGACAGATTTGAAATAGAGGCAGATGATTTTCTACATTTATCCATGGAACAATCGAGCACTAAGTCATAAAAAACACAGCTGTCTCACCATTAGATCAAGGATATTATTAGAAAGTCACATTGAAGACATCGTCTTTTTCTAAGCTGAAGATAATCTTTCAGTTCCTAAAATAACATGCTGATTCCAAAAGGCTACCCTTAAAAGCGTCATAAATCACTTCTAATTTTTTTATTTCTTTTTACCCATTTAAATTGCTTCATTGTTCTGTTTGCATGAAAAAAGTGAAACTTACGGTCAATCGGAAAACCACAGGTCATGTGACTTCTTCCAGTCTTCCCATGTGACTTTTGCTACCCCATCAGCATTTTCAGGTCAAGAATAAACTAGATTTGACTGCCTCGTAATTTTCACACATTTCTATTTCCTATTTGTTCAAGGAGGGGCTCGACATGTTGCCAGTAATAAGTTATCAATCTGAGTTCTCGTGGTTGATCTGAATGGACTGAACAATGTCTACTCTGTCTTCCAGGGCTTCTTCTAACACTTCAAACCGTGTGACTTACTGGCAAGAAGTTAAATATCTCCAGGACATTCCTTGGATTTTTTTCTTCAGTAACAACAAGCCCGATTGTTATTCAGGACACCGTGACTGGCTCTCCTGCTCATTTCCTCTATGGACGACCAGTCCAATCAAAGAGTAGACATTAACTCTGAGCCTGTAGCATCCACACTGCTCATTTAGTTGTGATTGTCTTGTGTGCCTATTTTTTGACTGCTGGACTGTAAGAGAGCAGCATCATGCCAGTTCTCAGTATATTGGAGAGTGATTTCCAAGCATTAGGGCACTCTTTCTTTCCACTATTTCAAACATCTTTCTGTGGAAGGCCTCTTTACTATCCAGAAATGCTAATTAACACCTAGCTGGAAACAGTTCAGCTGAAGATAGACTAGAAGATGCAGTGCAGACCCACACATACCTGGCAGGATATCTGTTGTACGGTTTCTCCCCACTGGTTTGGAAAAACACTGGCTGAACGTCATTAAAAATACATAGAATAAAATTCCATATTCCTACATAATTAAATAAGTGGCATCACGTGATGAGACTTTAACAGTATGAGCTATGACTTCACTAGAAAACAATGTTGTGTGGAGATTTTACTAAAATAACCCTAACATATCCCAGTGATGCACGGTGGCTATCAGCCCAGTGTAAGCAAACGTAATATGTCAAGTAAGATTAACTGCTGCTGCTGTCACGGCATCATAAATCAAACCTCGTGAAAATATATTCACTCAACATAAACAGTTCACACTTCAGATCAACTTGCTTTACTTCATTAATGTGAATAAGAGGATGTGATTTTCTTATGTTCTAGAAATTTTAAGGGATCAGATCTATTTAGCTCTATTTTAATTTCAGTGTTGACAAAAAAATAAAGAAGAATCGATCATATTAAAAACGCATCTTTTAAATGTGTCTGTGTGTGTTTATAAATACACGATATACAAGTAAAAATCGTATGCAAATGAAAAACAAATATATACAAATAAATAACCCATCTGAAAGTGATGGTTCAAATACAAATAACCGCAGCAAAATATATTACTTCCTTTTTTATGTTGCTGCTAAATTTGACTTTGGGAGAGTACTTACATTGAGAGTACTTACATTGTGAGTACTTACATTGAGAGTACTTACATTGGCTGGCGAGTTCACGACGGCCAGATTGT
This sequence comes from Mormyrops boulengeri, assembly GCA_026781065.1. Lineage (NCBI taxonomy): Eukaryota > Metazoa > Chordata > Actinopteri > Osteoglossiformes > Mormyridae > Mormyrops > Mormyrops boulengeri. Next base: position 6,302,292 of record JAODLD010000047.1, on the reverse strand, counting down.
AGCCGAAGAGCATGGAACTGCCGAAGGAGGAGAGCAAAGCCACTGCCAGCAAAGACGAGGCGAGACGCTGTAAGCACAGCAGCACCGTCAGGGGTCTGACAATCATTAGCGACTCAGAGCCTATAGCTTTCTCCTGTGATTTTATACGGAATTTAAAAACAACATACATCTGTTTCAAAGTAAACATTAAGCATTAATAATTCTCAGTAATATGTACAACTTGGCGGGGGGGGGGGGGTCAGAACCAGATGACTCACGCTGTTGTTATCGATTAGCTACACCTGTCCCCCGTTATCCTCAATATGAGGAATCTGGTGTATTCTCTATTATTTAGGCTGGTATATGCTTACCTGTCATCAGAATTTAACTTTCAATTTTCCAGCTGTCTGTATCTATGCAGGAATATGATATGAACATCAAATGAATGTGTATGCTACACTGTGACATCTGGACATTTATGTACATGTACTGTATATATTATATTAAAGTTACACTGCACGTCTCAGTGATAATGTATGATGTCGAATATGTTTAGCTGATAAAACTGTACTAATACCTAAACGGAAATGCACTGCTCTAAAAGTATACATGTAATTTTTTACAGGAATACAGACTCTGTGATTTACAAATTCACAAATATGGGCCGACACTTTCATAATTTATTTTATGATTTTTGCGTGTATTTCACATAATATTTCTTCAATTGTACCAACGGCTTAGTTAATTAAACAACTTAATTGGTTCTTTAACTTTATTAGCTATTGATTAGTCAAACAGGATGCACTGATGATAACACAGAGGTACACTTGATGGTTGCTGCAAATCCTGGGGTGACTTGACGAGAGGTTTTGAAATAGCTCAGCTAAAAATCACAATTTCACACTAACAACTATACCAATCTAAATAACATAAAGCTAGTTTTGTTTGGAGGCCTAAGATTTTTTACACAGCACTATATTATATGTAAAATATAAATACAGTAACCAGGACAAGAGGTCATACAAAGCATTAGAAGGCTTTCAAAACATTTTAAGGACAGGGCACATTATGATAAATACCTCCTGTCATGGTCGGCTACATCTCTAAGCTGCCATTCATCTTTGCTGCAAAAGGTCAAAGGTCCAGATCTTTTGTGCCGCAAGATACATCACAGCCATGAGCCATTACTTATAAAACTTGTGATGTGATCGACATGCATTGAATTAAGACTCACTAATCCAGACACTTCATCTAATGCTATAAATTAAGGCAAAATGTGTATATGGTCTAATGGTAGCCTACCGCATAGGATTTGGCTAATATCGTGAGAAGTGAATGTTCTCATAAAATCAAATGGAGATACAGAGGAGGACCTGTTGAGGATATCTGTTGAATTTTCTCTCGAAGAAGAAACGCAGTATCAAATTTTGACGTTCTTGGCTATTAAATGACCTTCGTCAGAAACTCAAAATGTGATTGTTTTTGTATGAGCAATAGTCAAGCGTCTGTCATTTGTCATTTAATCCTTTAGTTGCAGCCTGTAACACATGATGCATAAAATGAGATGTAGCCTTTCCATCAACGGCTGTGACAGCATGGTGTCCATAGGGGGAAAGGACATTTATCACTGGTCATAATGGGAATTACAGTAATATCCATGAACAGGGACTGTCCAATCAGAGATGCTGGGCAGTACGGGTAATAGTGTAAGGTACAGGCTTTGGATAAGCTGATCACGAGCGGTCACACATGCCCTGGCCCTGGTGCAGTTTAGCCTCACCAGCAGGGGGTGCCACTAGAGATTTTTGGCCCCATGAATGCATCTCATATTGGGCTCCCAACCTAGACTAAATCAAATAATGCTCCAAATTTTTTAGGGCCCCTGCCACCCAGGGGCCCTTGGAATCACCCTCACTCTCCGCCTTAATGCACCCCTATTCACCAGTAGAGGAACAGGGCATCTTAAGATGAAGGAAGGAAAATGGTGAGAAATTGCAGACTCTGGGCTGCATTTGATCTGGTACTGGAGACACTGGCTGCTAAAGACACGAAACCTCCCCAACAACAACTGGTGCACAGCCGAAGGATTAGCATATGAAATACTTCAGAGAAAAGTGGGGGGTGAGACGGCCGATCGTCCTGACAAAGACATGAGTACAGTGATACAATTTAGCACAGCAACAAAGACACTGTTGCTTCTTTTCAACCCGAGCTGCGTTTCCCAAAAGCATAGTTGCTAACTATGTTAGCAAGTTGCTAACTTTGTAAGTTGCTAACTACGTTAGCAAGTTGCTAACTTTGTAAGTTGCTAACTATTAGGCTTTGACGGTCACTCGTGATTTTGGACTGTGGAAGGAAACCCACATCGACATACAAGGAACATGCTCCCGTCACACTGGCAGAAACCAACCCCAGAAATCTGGACGTGGGCGGTCACCATTCAGCCCACTGAGACCCCAACACGCTCCCAGCATCAGCCGATTATTCAATTAAGTAGGAATATGGAATATAATTTTATTCTATGGATTTTTAATGACATTCAGCCAGTGTTTTTCTAAACCACTGTGGAGAAACCACGTGACAGACATCCTGCCAGGTGTGTGTGGGTCTTCAGCTGAAATGTTGCCAACTAGGTGTTAATTAGCATTGCTGGATAGTAAAGAGCGCTTCCACAGAAAGATGTTTCAAACAGTGGAAATAAAGTGTACCCCTATGTTTGTAAATCAGTCTCAGAAACTAATCGGCGACCGGGTGACCTGGTATCACATCTGCATCTTTAATAACTGTGACAAAGATTAATCTGTTTGCGTAGAAAGTCAAAAGGTTTTATTGCCGCTTAAATACTTTCCTGAGTAAGTTCCTTAATGTGCATAATCCTTTGAGCAATACTGCCTGCAAGGGGCTATGTCACTAATGTCCCAGCCTGGCCACATTTCCAGTTCATTTCCAGATAATTCCAGCTGATGTAGCATACCTCACTTCACCGTACAGAGGATCAGATGTGTCTAGATTAGATTTATATGCCTAAAGATTAAAGGGAAAGCTTATAAGCTGGAGGGCACAGTACAGTAGGAACTTGTGCAAATTCATAACTGAGCAGCAGTGGTTGGGGGGACCACTTTAAGGTTGTCATGGTTGAGCTTAAAATTGCTTCATAAAACTGTTAGGTATAAGCGAGTCTGGCATCAATTGTACTGCTATAGTCTGGCCTGATTCACTCTTTACAGAGAATTTATAGATCATCATAAAGAATAGGAATGTTATAAATATAGCCGCTTGACGTTTTTGTTGAAATTTGAGATGAAATCTTTAAAACAGATATAACAATCAGAGCAAAGTTTGTTTCATCAGGATTATCACAGATGACTTTAATTTTACCCATTTGTAGGTCTGCACGTCTTGCTTGGCTAAAAACTGATAAAAAAAAATCACAGTGGCTTCCTAGACTTGAATGGAGATCTTAAATGTTATAAGAATATGATTTTAGCTAACATGCAGCAGGCAAGCTGTTTGCATTCAGACAAAATATGTAATGGTTATATATGCCCAGTCCTCCATCTTCTGTCGGCTTTAACAGTACAGGGTGACTGAAGGCCGGAGTCTATCCCAGGAGGCACTCAATATGTGTAATATATGTGTAACACAAAAATAGTGAGTTATGAGTAGACTTCATCAATTATTCCACAGAAACACTTATGATAGGTAGTGTTAGAAAATGTGACTTCCAAATAAATTGAGTTATATCCAGTTTTCAGGTAGTGTAATATATTAATTGCTTTACTGCAATTATTATTATCATTTTCATTGCATAATCACACAGTTACAAAGAGTTACATTACTCTTACTCTTAATTTACCATTAACTTGCTTTAAGGAGTGAAAACCCCATCAAATTTTTCATTTAAACTCATTTACTATTACCAGCTTCGATGTGCTGCAAATACAGTCCGAGAAAAGAGCACAAATTTGTGCCTTTGCTCGTCACTGGGCCTGTACCCTCAAGGGTCTGTCTGTTGTGTCCTGTAGCTGTACGTAAATATACCTTTTTAGGTACAGAAATGGGCTATGAGGAATATTCTTGTACTATTGGGGGTACATTAATGTTGTTTGTACCTTGGGAAGTCCATTTATGTTCCTTAAAAGGTACATAATTGTAAGGTACAGCCCCATTGACAATCAAAGGTACAAACTAGTACCCTTTATTCTGAGAGTGTAAAGACTATTAAGGACTCTCAACATTCAACACCTTGAATGTTTCCGTTACCCCACTGGAGAGAGGTACAGTAAATAAGCACACAATAACATCTGAAACGTGTATATTGCTACTTTAATTGGTTTTACAGCGCTTATTAATTACAAAAAATCTACACTATGAACATTATGAACTCTTCTGGATCGCCTAAAACAATAAGAATGGAACAACTGCTCATCATACAACATTAATTGTATTGCGCGCTAACACCAAAATGCCATAAATATAAACATCAGTCGAACAAATAAACCAATAAACAAACTCGCATAGCGATAGCAATCTTTGACAATATTGCCTGCGCCGTCTTCATGGAACACAAATGACACATTCTTTATGAATATTAATTAATCAAAATAAAACGAACTTATAAGCTGGAAAAGAACTACATAGTGTTTACGACTTTCTTGAAATGACTTACCCCTGAGGATTTCCCATAAGGTTGGAGTAGCAGTTCATCGGCCATTTACTACAAGCTGCCCTCCCTAAACAATACAGAAGTTGAAAAAAGAAAGCTGTGCATTTTTAAAGTCTTTTTATACTGTTGCGGCACATACGAGCGGCAGGCGTGGTTCTGCGTGCCTGACACGCGTTAGAACCTCCTGTGCATTTCCCCGCTGCTGCTGTCGCCGCTGAGCGCTTGGTAGCAATATTCATCTGCTCCGATTAACAACGTGTGATACGAGCTAAATCACATGAGGGCAGGCAATGTGATTTGGAAGGAAAGGCCAGAAATCAGGCAGCTTCAGTGAATTTGCGAAGTCTTGTTCTCGTGGTTTATGGTGTACGAAAATAAACTGGGCATTATTTGGGCGGCTGTGAGAGGATGTTACAATTATTTACTGCGTATATTAAGTACTTACTCGTATGTCTTTCAACACTTTCGAAAAAACCGCACAGTGGTGTTTCTAATTGAGGCCACACTCTTTCATTATATGGACATATGACATGAATGACTGGCCAGCTTTACAGTATTTACCTTTTTGTTAGGGAACTGATCAAAGTATATCTGCAAAAGTAAAGGATAGATAGATAGATAGACAAACAAATAAATAAATAAATAAATAGACAAATAAATAATGAACTTGAAGTGGTTAAATGCTCAAAAAAATCTAAATCAACATAAGATATTAAAAGAATGATAATTTAATATCAAAATAATTCCAATGTAATGAGAACCTGGATTAGGTACCATTAGATCAGCCTGTCTACTGAAAGAAAGGTGGCAGAGCATAAGTGTTGGACCAGTTAGAGGAAGGAACATCTCAACTTGTGTCTGCAACAACATTAACCGTGTAAACATGTGACAGGAGGCCTTATGGCCGGAGCGGAATGCAGTGGCACGTGCTGGTACAGGGAGGTCACTGCTGGGGGGCTGTTTCACATCTGCAGCACTTCTGAGGACAGCAGAGTTCGGAAGGCTGGGATAAAGACATGCTTTTCACTGGGAGGTTGAGCGTAGCATGGTCCAGATGTTGTGTACACTCTCAGGAAATAGGGTACAGCCCTGGTACGCAATTTTGTTCCCCAAGGTACAATCAACATTAACAGATCCCCAATAGTACAAAAAATGTTCCTCAGAGTCCATTTCTGTACCAAAAATGGTACACTACAACTAGTGTACAATTGGCAGACCCTTAAGGGTTCCCTCCCCCCAGTGACAAGTACAGTAATTGTACCCTGAAGCAAACTGCCCAGATGACAATTGAAGAGCAAATTTCTCACTCAGTCCACAGGATAGGTTTTAGGAAATTTCAAGAAACTTCTTCATTAGATTACATGAGGATTGTGTGCGTTTTGATTCGCAACACTGTAATATATGATGAGGAAGCCTGACTTTAGGTCATTGGCCGTCTCATCTCAAACACAAGAATGAGTTTTGGAAAATTGCTCTTCAATTGTTGCAATTATTGTTGAAGGTTCTTCCAATCATGTACTGACTCACGTAACATAAATACTTGTTCAGCCATAAATATGTCCTTTAAAGAAATTCATCTGAAGAACCTGCTGGGTAGGAATGGTCCAGTTAGTCCTGTCCCTCCTGCATTTAATTTCTCTGTTAAAATTTGTATAGTGTCACATGTATTTCATAATATAGCGTAAATGCTGTATTTTATAATTCTCATACAGAACACATAATTATGACATACATATGAGCTACCGATATATTTGCAATTGATACTGTATTAACATTGGACTCAGCTGCACTTCAGCAAAGATGGATGTGCCCGCTCGGTGTGGATCACATGATCGCGGGCCTCACATGTGTGTTGGTCCTGCATTGATCATATGGCTCCCTGCTGCGGGCCCTTTGCGTGGTATATAATCGGCCCAGATCAGTAAGTCACGGGACTCTTAC
>JAODLD010000047.1:6282920-6292928 GCA_026781065.1 Mormyrops boulengeri | reverse complement strand
ACATCTGATTGGTTGGTCCCGCCTCCTCTAGTTGCTTGGACCCACCTCCCTTGAGCCATAATTTTTTCGTTCTGGCCCCAGAACATTTTTATGTAAGTAAAACTCCCAAGCGCATCTCACTTCCTGAAACAAAGCCTGGTCGATAATAGAAACAGTTCATCAGATTTACTAATGAGGTCCAACTGATGAAATTCTCTTGAGAAAAGTGACCATTGCCATTGAGAGACCCACCCTCTGTTCATCTTCTTCTTTTCCCTGCCTTACCTTGCCTGTACTTTATTCAATGAAATCTGTAGAAATGCATGTCCAATCTCTGATGCTGCCTTCAGCTTCAGGTCCCTGGATGGGGAATCAAAACAAGTGGAGGTTGTGAGAACCCAAGGGCAGTGTTTCCCAATCCGGTCCTCGGGGACTCGCAGACAGTCCACGTTTTTGCTCCCTCCCAGCACCTGGTAGGGAACCCCCTATTACAGAACCCTGGTTGGCAAAGTGTAGGTTTCCTAAGAATGTCCCTCTCTAATCACTCAATTAAAAAAGTCATCAACACACACCCTTAAACTTTAATTCTAAAAAGACACATTACAACTGAATCTCAAGGGTACCATGGAAAAATTTCTGGCTGAGCTGAAGCACTCATGACTACCCTGCAATGTGATACAGAGGGAGGTATTTACAGTTAATTCAACACAAAGGCATTTTTAGTGTTGAAGTGGTAACACCCTCTCCCACAGAGATGCATGGGACCTGGAAGCTTGCCGAACTCTCTGCCCTGGCATTGAGGGAAGGTGTGTAAATCAAGCATTTAACACAGCACTGCATGCGGAACAGTAGGTGAAGTATGGAATAGTACAGTAGGTAGAGTATGGAACAGCAGATGGAGTATGGGAGTATGGAATAGTAGGAGGAATATGGAACAGTAGGTGGAGAATGGAACAGTAGGTGAAGTACGGAGTAGCAGATGAAGTATGGAATAGTTGGTGGAGTATGGAACAGTAGATGTAGATGGGACAGTAGGTGGAATAGGGCACAGAACATGGAGTATGGAAGAGTAGGCAGAGTATGTAACAGTAGGTGGCGTGTGCAAAAAATCCTGCTCACTAAACAGACACAGACAGGCCTGTCACAGCTAAACAGAGAGTTTGACAAATTAATAATGAAAATAAAGGATTTGTCAATTGTATCTTGAATGTTTTCATCCCCCATAGTTTCAGAATGATCTTCAAATCATCCATCATCCAAGTGATGCAGGATGCAGCCTGATCATACCACACGTTACTGCCTCACGGTTCCTCGCACCTTTTTATTTGTATGGCAAAGGGAGAAAGTTTTAAATAGGTTTTATTTTGTAAAGCTCTTTAAAGGTCACGCCAGATTATTCATCCATCCATCCATCCATCCTTCTTCTAATTGATTATCCTAGTCAAGGTCATGGGCGGAGCTGCAACTTATAAGAGTCAACACAAGCCACAAGGCTGGATGGGATAGACATGTATATTCATTGATCTTCCTCATCATCAAATATTATTTTGTCTGAAGAGTAACAGAAATGATTTGCAGCTCTACTTAGTCGCCATGCAAGGTTTTAAGCACTGGTGGGGCTTAAGGGTGTGATCCTTACATGCAGAATCCTGATGAGTGATTTAATGCTGACCACAGACAACAAGGTCACAGGCTAATGGGAAGCAACTGGAGACCGAAACAACAAACAACAAACAAACAAACAAAGAAATGAAAACGAAGCACACTTTTAAGGAAAGAGCTGTGTGAGTTTAGTAAGCTTCATAAGTAGTGTGCTGGAGGTACAGTCTCCAGATAAATTAAAATTAAGATTCATAAACACGCCACCATGACCAGAGAGTATGCAGACTGCCTGCTCCCCACTCATTAGTATTGCTTAAGTTAAGACAGGTTGTTAATAGATTCTCAACACATTTACATATGGTCAATCAAGAACAACATTTGGGGAATTTCTATGATTATTTAGGTAGCTCTGAGGTTATGAAAGTCTGACTTACGGACAACTCGTATGGACAGACTGCCATAAAGCCTATTACATAACAATTTGAGTTAAATACAATGGTTAATCATAATGAAGGTACTAATTACTTAGTGATGTGAAAACATTGCATGGCTTCAGTGGTTAGTCAGCTAGAGGTACACAGTAACTGGTGTTTCAGCCATTGAAGCCTTAACTGAATCAGTATATACTGTACATTCCTCGTGTTTTCTTTGGGTTACTTCTGGGACCAGGGCATCTTCTGAGAATCTGCCATCTGCCCATGCTCTCATCAGTCCCACAGAGCAGGCCCGTAGCCATGAAGACATTTCGGGGGATATCCGGCAGCCCTTATCAATAGGTCCTTCTCAGTACATTTTGCCAATTCAGGGGATCCCTCTTGGGGCGGGGGGGAGGCTACATGCCTGGCACAGACCCATACAGATTAACGTCCTGGTTTGGAGCCAAAATGACATTTTTTAGGGGTAACAGGCTGGCTGAGGGGTTATGATAAGAATTTAGGAATCTTTCTGTGATGAATCTCTCTCATCCTCCTGGGGTTTCCTGTAGGTCCAGCTAGATCCACCTTACATTCCAAACATATGTTCTTGTGGCGAACTGGTTACTACAAAGTGGCCTCAGGCTGTCACTCCCCTGGGAACACCCATAAAATCGTGCTTCAAAGGGCCGACTCTCATAAACCCATGACCATCTTCAGACAAATACAGATTAACTTCATGAAGTTCCATGCAATTTCTAACTAGACATTAATCAGAATCAACACTAATCACGGCACGTTGTCACACGGCCTTTTTAATAAATCGTGTGATATTCTGTCCATGTAATTTACAGCATGGGCAGAAATAAACTAGATAAGACAATAAACTCTGGTGCTATCAGCCACTAAAGTGAGGACACCGCGGAGTCGATCAAAAGACTCACTCAAAGACCTGTAAGTCCATTAACACTCACTAATTTCATCTAAATAATTCCTGGATCACATGAAATACCTCCCAAGACACAGATTGGATATCTACCCCCCGCCCCACCCACAAAGGGCCACTGAATTTAATGAGTATTACCCCTAAGAAACAGGGATAGCCACAAATTTTTTGTCACCCAATACATTTAGCATTTAAACCACTAAACCGAGAAAAACATAATGCTAGGTAACCGCTGCTGTAAAAGGTAATAATTGAAAAAAAGTTTAGGGTCCTCTACTCAATCATAAACTCATAATGCAGCACATTTAATACTGCTTCTTCAAGGCTTGTTAAAATGTCCTTAGGAAGAGTAATCCTTTAGCACTGAAATGGTGCATCTGCTTTCCTGTTTTTTCGGTGTATTAAACACAGTCTCCACAAGAGATAAAAAAGGATGAATTTTATTTGAAATGAACCTGTCAGGCAAACACAGTCATGTCCTCAAACTAGGATGAAGTCAGTTATTTCTGCATCCGTGGCGGAGCAGATCAGGCCCGTCTGTGAATCACCCAGAGCCCTCACACGGCAATCAGAGTGTCATCTTGGCTCCAGGGGCTGACACTGAATGTTCCCTGCACAATGAGCTCCCCGACCTCCTCTGGCATTCCCACTCCAGTCCCTGCCCCGTGTCCTCCGTGCCCGTTCAGATCCCTCCTCTGATCCGGCGGCATGCTCTTCTGTGGGTCCTCCAGGAAAACAAGAGGGCATGGCGGTAGGAGACCTCACAGGGCCCCCCAGTGGCTCCTCCTGGCTCCTACAATGATGAAGGAGGTTGTACATCTAAGGTATGCGGGAAATAACCCAAGTGAGCCTTTACTTCAGATAAAAGTAGCAATTAGATGACCAGGTCTCTAAGCTAACCAAAAAATGTATATTACAGTCCTGTTCTAAAGACTACAAAGTGTACATCATCCATCCATCCATCCATCTTCTGACCGGTTATCCTGGTCAGGGTTCTGGGGGTCCAAGGGTCTATCCCAGGCAAAACAGGGCACAAGATATGGTACAAGATGCCTGTCCATCACAGAGGTCAGGGTGCCAGCCCATCACAGGGCACAATGCAGGGGACAGAATGCCAGCCAATCACAGGGCACAATGCAGGGGACAGGATGCCAGTCCATCACAGGACACATTAATATACATTACTATAAAAGCATAAAAAATGGTCTGAAGGCATTTAAGCATTTCATCTCTAAATACCCTTGTTTAAATTCACATGATTATAGTATAAAAGGCACAGACTTGTTTATTTTATATATTAATCTCTATTTGTCTGACTCCAGAACTGCACACCATACCTACAGTAGTGTCCAAGTTAAAAGAGAAATCAGTTTAAGATCTGGGATTTAAAAGCAGTGAATTGACTGGGCAACTCGGCCGTCTCACTATAAGCCAAATGCCTGTTTGAAATATTACTTCTCTCTGACTGAAATATTGCCTCCCATAATTTAAAGGTCCCTGATCTGGGTAAATTATACCAGTATATGTACAGCAAATTGCCTGTCAAGTGGTGATCCCCTGGATCAACTATATAAATAGTGTAGACTGTTGTGTAGTCGCCAATCATCAATTACAATTGCTTAATTGAAAATAATGGTAGCTTTTAATAATGACTGTTTCCTCAAAAGTACTTTCTCATATGAATATATTAAACTCTTACCTTTCTAGAAGAATAATGATAGTGACAAGTGCATCTGTACAGCTATTGAGCAGGAAAAGTAATTCTCTGCCATAATTGCTCTTGCCATTTTTGAATTAGGCGTAATCTTATCTGATGAATTGCAACTATTACGACTAGAAAACAACTGAATATAAAAATAATACAGAATGGATTAGGAAGAGGTCCAGCTATTTTCTGTAGTGCACCACTCCTCATTAGGTTTATTAATACTAATTAGTATCCCATTTGGACAGTGGCAGCAGGAACCTTTATCATCTTATGGGTAAGTATGATGAACTGTATTAAGACTGTCCTGCACGCACACACACACACACACACACACGGTTGTATTCATATCTTTGTGGGGACTGTCCATTCATTTCTACAGGCATAACTGTAATCCCAACAATGACACCCTTAACCCCCACCCAGCCCTAACCTTAACAATAACCTTAACCCCTACCCAGCCCTAACCTTAACCATAAGTAACCAAACTAAATACAACACTTTTGGCATGCTTAGTTTTTTAATTGCATTCACAGATTCCCCTTCCCTTTTGTTGGGACTGAAAATATATCCCCAAAAGGTAAAAATATCACAGTGTAACACATACATGGCCATACTGACACAGACACCCATACACACACATAGAAACATGTATGTACATTATAGTACATTTTAAGGTGCTTTTGATAAATGCTCAGAGCTGTGGGTGCAAGACTACAACATCAGGACATATTTCCAGTGTCTTAATTAGGGTGCTATGTTGTGCAGATGTTACACCAGAGGTGATACACTTGTAATGCGTCAGGCAGGTTTATTTAAATATAAAATATATAAATGAACAGCAGTGACACAAAAACGTGATCGAAACCATCCAGCTGCTACTAAATACATTGCATTCACATGTATATATGCACTGGCCCCAGTTTGTGGTTATATAGATTTAGTCCCTGCACTGAGACCTAACAGACCAAGCTGGAACTTTGAGGACCCCTTGTGGCCTTTTATTAATACGAAACGGAGCAGAAAAACATAGCAGCAAACATGGTGAGGCCACACACTGCCAGTGAACCTTGCCCGGAATGAGTAACATAGATGTTACTGAATAATAACCTTGATTATTGACGTACTCACATTTAGATACGGCGTAATCAGGAACCTTGTCAATTGTCACAATGCATGATGACATGAACTGAGTTATTTCGTCACTCTGATCACTGGACATTTTAATAGCTTCCCCCCTCCCCCCCAACCCTTTAAAACAGGTCCATGCCCAGTATGAGTATTAATATGTTAATGTGGCCAATAAAATTAATGAACGTTTGCAGCAGCTTGACTTTGCCTCGGTGTTAAAAAAGAAAAAAAAAAAAAAACATGGCTCTCGCCCCTTGCACACCTGCTCTGGCCACTGTCAGCAACACCATCCAGAATTACAAATGGCTGCCTTTGCGCAGCACACAGCGGCTGAGCCAAAAAGGAGGAGAAGAAAGTTTAGGGCGAAACGTTCACTGACGCTGAGGCCAGGTGTCCGATGGGGCCGAGTTACACCACAGCGACTGCAGACTCCCATGCATCACTGTTTATCCCCAGCTCTGCTAATTGAACGTTTGATCACAGGGCGATCCAACCTACCACCCCCAGCGTCTACGTGCTTGAATGCTATTGGCCCGCTGGCTAGTTGCCCAGCCCACTGGCTCCGGAGCCCTTACATTAATGTGACAGCACTCAGAAGATGGATTACCCTCTGCCATATTGCCCATCTCCTCCAATCAAAAACTATCCATGTAAATTGATTGTTCTAATTTGCTCTCATTATTATGATGATATCAGGACAAAATAACACACACAGGCCACTGTCAGAGCGATGCAAATCAACCATTAGTTATGAGAGGGTGGCAAATGCATTTTGCGGGATCTGCAGCGAGTTGAAGCATGGGATGCAAACACGTCCTAATCAGATTTGCTATTGCCCTCCATCATGGTGATATAGCATCTAATTATCTTCACTTCAACAAATCATGCAATAATAAAAAATTGGGACATCGATTTATAATTTCTTCAGTGTCAAACGTTTATTTTCAAACTGATATCCATCTTGGTAACAGGAGGATGAACGATTCACATTGTAGTATCACAACAAGAAATCAAATATAATTTCTAGCCATGTATAAACAAGTTTTAATAATAAAATAGAGTAATGGTTAGATGTATTATTTTAAACTAAATCTCAAAGTTAGGCTTATTTTTTATTAATCACCTTGTTTCAATCAAAATATAGGCTTTGAGAAAAAAATATATAATAAACAATGTTTTAATAACATCTTTATTTAAGTAAAAAAAAGTAATTATATATAAAATTACATACAGCTCTCTGTGTCCTCAAAACATAAGCAAATAAATAAATTTACCCAAACATATAAACTGAAAATGTAGCCTGTTTATTTACATATTAGCTTTTTAGCTACACACAACATGCTATAAAGCGGTATTTGACAGCCAGTCTGTGTGTGGAGGTTACCACACAACTACTGTCATTAAACAAGCCAGTAGGTTATAGAGTCTCTAGGGACATGGCCCACTCCAGGCAGACGGCTCTGCACATCATAAAACCTCCGTCTTGCGAGTGCAGTAAATTCCGCGGCCCAGCACGAGCGTTAGTGTTAACTCGCTTACTCGGCACTATCGGAGGCTCAGGAGTGCGTCCATGATTGCAAATTAAGGCTACAACACATGCAAATGATCTAGGAGGGCAATGGTAATGTCTCCCTGACCACTGGCTAGAGGCCCGTCAGTCTAGCGTAGGCGTCTGATATCAGGGAGCTAGCTATTTCATCACTCAGGATCGTGGCCCTGACATGCTCATTTTTGCATCAGGGGCCCAATTAAGGTGAGATGTTTTAGCCACATCAGCACAGAACAAATGAGAAAAACTTTCCGCATGTGAAGATGCAGGCCTCCTTCGCCCACAGCAGGTCTCAGGTTCTTTAACCTTCCGCAGGTTTTTCTAACTCGTACGAAACATGAGCCCAATTCACGTCACATCACACAGCTGGAAAATGACAGCCCGGCGCGGGAAGGTCGGACACGGTTAAATCCTGAACACCCTTTGTTTGGACGAATCACATAATCTTATTTGATGGCCCTTAGGGGCCCGGTACCTGGATATGGTCCATCTGTACATATCAGCCCAGCAGGCCTCCCTGTGACCTTGGGCCCCCCCACTCTCCAAGCCGTCCTGCTGCTCTCATTTCATCAGCTGCGTCCCGCTTCCTCCTGACCTTGACTGTGTATCTCCATCACCAGAAAGCAGCCAGTTTAACGTTAATCCATACGCCTATATCCAATCAGAAGCCAGTAAGGGTGAGGTGTGTACTGCTGGACATCGAAACAAGTTAGACAGACACAAAGGCAACCTGCATTTTCACTTCTATGGGCACCCCTCCCTGTTATTGGGTACCATTTAAAAATGTTTAATCATTTAAAAAAGCAATTTCAAGTTAAGAACTCAAGTCAACAAGCGACATGAGTTTATCCGTCTTAACATTACTGATGATGACCATAGCCACCAAACTCAGCTGCCAGTGAAGGCCATTCTTTGCATTCGAAATCCCAAGAAGGCAAGTTCGTTGCCTGTATGCTACGAGTATTAACTCTGTGCCAGATTCACTTAACTCTTGCACCAAAGCAATTTTTTTCACCAGACACCCTGAATTTCCTCTCAACCTAAAACCCACACAGGGAAACATATCTCCGACCTCTTGACTGGCATCTGGATTCAAACCAAATCTGTGTTTCAGAGTGTATACGGCAAATTAACAGCCCCCGCTCCGAATCGAGGCCGAAGTTAACTGCGGGATGTGCTGATACAGCTGTCTCCTGCCCCCAGCTGGCGACTTGCACCACGCTTCCACTTCCTTAGATTTATGTGTATACTCGGCAACGCTATTACAAGTCAGACTTTATTGGGAAACGGTTACATTATGTGGACTGTCTAACAAATTGCTTATGCCCCTATAATTGGATTACAACAGCCGCATGCTCCCATTGGTGAGATTAGGCAGGCAAGGCTCTCACTGATCCCACAACCCAAGCAGTAATTTTATTTGTCTTGCCTCGGTCTCTCTCCCCTAACAACATGGCTCTCAGTCTCCTTGCCAGATGTCTGTCGGGGAAGCAGGCTCAGTCTCCTGGCCTCTGACGCTGCCATGTCGGTGGCGCCAATTGTACAGTCTGTGCATTAAGTACCTCGCCGATTGATTCGCTGGGCCCCCGCGCCCCTCCACCGGGGCTCCCCGGAGCGGCCTGTCCGACATGGCTGACTCGCCCCTTTCGCCGTGGCCCTCACGACGCTTGGCTTGGGCCCGCAGTCCCCTGCCGCCACGGGGCTGTACATGGGGATGGCAAGGGAGTGCAGCCAAGCCCTGAGTGTTCAGCCAGACCCTAAACTGCTGTCACTGGGCAGATATTTAAGGGCTAACTGACAAAAGTGTTTTTTGGGGCGGGGGGGCGGCGGGGGTGATGCCAGGTGCACTGTCACACGCCATGGTCATGTGCTCACTGGCGTCGGAGCTGATTGGTCAGCTTTCTCCACTTTGTAAAAGATACAAAACCCTTCTCTATTATTCTTGTTTTTGAAAACTTCTGACGAAAAAAAAAAAAATCAAATTGTCTCCTTGAACGGACTGAAACAGATGCATCTGACACCCAGGATTCACTTCAGCATGAACACACTGACTGTAACCAGCTGTAACCAGCTTAGCTTCACCTGGAAGCCGAACAGCATGGATCAGGAATATAACATGTACCTCTAAAAGTTGTTTTCAGCCTGATGGTTTTAACTTAAAAAATAAGGGTATAATCTATAAGGAAACCAACACAGTTTATTACCAGATATAGCCTGTATTTAAATAAGCAGTGCCAGTTTCATTCATATGAATATTAAAACACTCTTATTCTTTTTCCTATCAACTGGATTTTGACGCAACATATATAGGATATATGTCATCAGTAGCACAGTGGTGGAATTTCACATCAGGGTAATATATACTCTGCATAAAGTGTACTCATATCTGATAAATGAGCTCTCTCCTCCTTACACAAAGAGCCCATTGAATCACGCAGGAAGCACTCTGATAATGGTTTAATTTTTTTCCCTGTACAATTGCACTGGCTAGGATCTAACAAAGTAATGTTTAATCAATAAGGCCTTAAGTTGTCAGGTGAAACTTATAACACACTAAAAGGGATTGATTGGACAAATTTCCGCTCTTTATGAGAAAGTCTATATTAGCGGCAGCGGTGAATTGGTATGGAGAAACCGGCGTGTGTATCCCAGTAATGACTGGGGGGATGAGGCAACAGCAGAT
>JAODLD010000047.1:6268503-6282820 GCA_026781065.1 Mormyrops boulengeri | reverse complement strand
CCCCCCCCCCCCCCCCCCCCCCCCCCCCCCCCCCCCCGGCGGCGGAGGTCTGTCAAACAGGAGAGCAGGAGAACCAGAGCAAGAGTCGGCTGACCTGCATATATAATTTGACATTGACCAACTTTCAAATGAAAGTCCCTCCACATTTACGTGATAAAAAGCACATTTATATGTAAATTAGATTAACGGAAATATTGCACGGCCATCATAAAGGCAGTATAGTTAAGTGGCATACAATTAGGCTCTGCTTGTATTCGTGGAGTTAATATTACTAAATAAAAGATCAGTATTGTACACACTCACCCGCACAGGGCTCCTTAAAGACACAGTTAGGTATATGAATATGGATATTACTATTATGGATGCACCGAATCAGCTAATTAACCACTAATATGCATGTTTTACATGTTATTCGCTGCATGTCCATTGTGTTTAAATTTACAGCAAGACAGCAGAGTTTCCTTCCTTAAGAGCTAAAATTAGGAATCACTTGCGCATAAATTTCACATTTATCAAGTTAAAGTGTATTTTTGGTGCGCAAACCTGGGGGTGAGTTGGATGATGCGTTGTATTATATACCACTGATACGTTGGTGTCCATGTGAAGTCAGGCAGGAGCCGGCAACTTCATAACCTAAAATTTTAATAGCCGAGTATCAACAAGCTAATCAGCATATCGCCAAAATCTCTATCACCCCCCTACACCACTCACAAGGTCACTGAGGGTTTATAGTTGGTCGTGGGATGTGAGATCCAGTCTTACCTCAGCTAACATCCCCACCACAACACACCAGAACAGGCCATAACAAAGGTAAATCTTCTTCTCCTCCTGGCTGCCCCCGTTAGGGATTGTCGCAGTGGATCATCTGTTTCCATTTCTTCCTGTCCTCTGCATCTTCCTCTTTCACACCAACCACCTGCATGTCCTCTCACCACATCCATAAACCTCTTCTTAGACCTTCGTCTTTTCCTCTTGTCTGGCAGCTGCATCCTCAGGATCTTTCTCATCACATACCCAGCATCTCATCTCTGCACATGTCCAAACCAACACAATCTTGCCTCCCTGGCGTTTGCCTCCAAACCTTCCAACCTGAGCTGTCCCTCTAATATATTCATTCTTAATCCTGTCCGTCCTCCTCACTCCCAACGCAAATCTTAATGTCTTTAACCTCCAGCTCTGCCTCCTGTCTTTTCGTCATCCCAGCCGCTGGGGATGCACAAACCCAGCCACTGGGGATGCAAAAACTCAGCCACTGGGGATGCACAAACCCAGCCAGTGGGGATGCACAAACTCAGCCATTGGAGATGCACATACCCAGCCAGTGGGGATGCAAAAACTCAGCCACTGGGGATGCACAAACCCAGCCACTGGGGATGCACAATCCCAGCCACTGGGGATGCAAAAACTCAGCCACTGGGGATGCACAAACCCAGCCAGTGGGGATGCACAATCCCAGCCACAGGGGATGCAAAAACTCAGCCACTGGGGATGCACAAACCCAGCCAGTAGGGATGCACAAACCCAGCCACTGGAGATATACAGGCCAGTGTATTTCTTCGTGCCGGTCCCAAGCCCTGGTAAACTGGGGGTGGGGGGTAAATATGTACATTCATTATTTAATGCAAAATAAAACATTAACCTGAAAAAATACTGTAAAATAATAGTACTATGACCATAATTAGATAAAGTTTTAAAAAGTGTCTCCTTTTTAGCTTTGCTACAGTTGCACGTCCTTAATTCCCAGCGTTCCTATGTAAGTATTCAGACTCACAGGAGGGCAGTCTGAAGTGTCCAGTGTTTCTAACGGTATATGCACAGTAACCATTGGCTACTTTACCATGAATAAACAAGGAAAAAAAAGAGGCCCACTTGTTGCAATTGCAATGGAAATGAATGATGGCTAGTGATTCGCTATAATGTTTTGAGGGCAGAATGAAAAATCATTGGTTCAGAGACATGAATGAATTTCATCAGTTGGACCTCATTAGTAAATCTGATGAACTGTTTCTATAATCGGCCAGGCTTTGTTTCAGGAAGTGAGATGCTCTTGGGAGTTTTACTTACATAAAAATGTTCTGAGGCCAGAACGAAAAAATTATGGCTCAAGGGAGGTGGGTCCAAGCAACTAGAGGAGGCGGGACCAACCAATCAGATTTCTTGGTCCCGTCTCTTCTAGTCGCTTGGACCCACCTCCAATACAATCTGATTGGTTATCTCTCTGAACCAATCATTTTTCATTCTGCCCTCAGAACACTATTGTGTAAGTAAAACTACCATGAGCTAAGGATTACATCCCCCAGCCCCATCCACTTTCCATATTGGCTTCTTCATACCCAGTTCAGGGCAAGCCTTGAGCCTACCTGAGGAGGCACAGAGCACAAGGCCGGGAACATACAGGAAATCGTGTGCTCATGCGCGCGACATTGCTGATTCATTCAGTGCTAAGCTATTGAAGTGGATGCAGCATATTGTTAAATGTGGAGGCAATTCAGCCGGGGCCTTTCAGTAGCTCACAGTGGGAGATCGGCGGCTCCAGCGGCTATATGGATTCTTAACCTTACATTATGGGCCCTTGTTTTCATACATACCTTCTGTTTTACCCATTTATACACAGGGATACTCCACTGCAGTTATTCATGTTTAACATGGATCGCAAAACACATCTGAACAAAGGGGGGGCTATAAGGGGGAGGGGGGCATAAAGTTATGTCCGCTTGTCTTTTTGCTCTTGAAAAACTCATTTATATAAGCTCTTGTTTAAGAAAAAACAGAAATAATTCAGGATTTTATTAATAAAGGTTTATCGGTTTGCATTAAATTATTTGTAGGTCATTTTTTCATGATTGTTCATCACTGCGTTCTTAATGACGCTGCAAAATCACCCGGGCACGGACCCAGTACCCCCCCATGTCATATACCCCAGTCAAAGGTACATTACTCCTCTCCTGGGTCTTGATACGGTTTACAGGTCTGTATTCAGCATTAGCCAGTTTGGTTTTAGATGGTATTGAGCAAATGTTAAAGATCTGTAGGAATCAGGGGCTGAGCCAGAAAAATTCCAGTGGGGTGGCCAGGGTGGGACCAGAGGTCATTTTGGGGTGGCACATAAATTTAATTATGGATACAAGGCGTGTAGAAAATAAGGGGATATTTAAGGTGCCTGAACGCTGTAACTCTACATTGTTTATAAACGCTAAAAGCTTCCCATGAGGCCTGCAGCTGGAGGGAAAAGTTCCGCCTCCAAAAGAAACATAATTCTGGAAAAGAAAAAAATGCCACAAAATGCAAATATGATGGGGGTGGCCAATGAGGTGGCCAGGCTTCAGTCTTGCCCCCGCCAGATCCACGTATGCTACGAATAATCTACATACTTAAATTCTATAATACTTAGATGAGTTATTTTTGGCCTATAGCCATTCCCCTGTTTCGTTTGTGTAGCTTTTTTTTTTTTGCTCACCAGACTGTTTTTCATTACAAAAGTCAACCTGTTATTCTTCCAGCCTGGAGGTCAGCAAACATTGTGTTGCGCACCCCTTAAGTGTGCCCTTCCCCTCCACAGCTCTAAAGAAAGAATCCAGGCCCTTCTCTGTCTATTGTCTTGTAACCGACGCGACCTCATAGCCGTGCCGTGACGCCATAATTCACCGTAATGCCCGGAAGGGAGATGACCTTACGAAGGGCCCCCCCACAGATTGTTTTGTGAAAGAGTTACTTTTAAAGAAGTACAGGAGTACGTGCATGAAATCAGAAAGCAAGCTGCTGGGCAGCCCCCGGCAGCTGTTAGCTGCCCCCACCCCCTGCCGCCCGGCACCCTTTCAGCCACGTCGCGTCTCTCTCAGATGTCCCCGTGAATCAGTACCTTCCACAGCGCTAAAGAGGAGAACTTTGAAGAATCCAGCCCCCTGCTCCGCAGGTGATGTGACCCCCCTCCGTCTTCACTAGAAGACTTAAGACAATGTTGTTTTTTTGTCACCGGGGCCAGATGGCACTCGTGTCGGATGGTTAAGACAAGGAGGCTCGTCTCAGTGTGGCTTCATTATCCCTCTAGGGCCTCTCAGACAATCAGAGGTGGGCGTAGCGGAGGGAAAGGGCAACGTTAGTAAACACTCCGAAGCTTTTCCCTGCAGAACCAGGCAGAAGTAGCTTTATTCATCACTGTCTCATTTGATGGCAAACTTCACAGACAAATGCACACCCTGGGTTCATCTTATTCTTTCTTTAAAGGGCATGAGTATCAATGAGTTTCATTATCTCAGAAAGGCCCACTATGTCCATTTCAGATCTTAGACTCCCTGGGTGATCCTCCACAGTTAAAAACAAACTGTGAGAGAAACTAATTAATATGCATATGGACGTGATACACAGTTCAGATAAACCCATCTGAGCCTCTTGTGCTGGTGTGATTTTTACATAATCATTTTATACGTTTTAATTAGTCAGATGTTCTTTTACATAAACATAAATTGCTGTGCAGGTCTTTATGGCTGATTATGTATAATTATATATAGCAAATATTATAATAGCAAATATAAATCTTGTTAATTATTGACGACGAAATGTGAGCTTTTGTGTTTGCAATGCTATGGTATCATTTATGGCCAGTTTAAGAGTCGAGAAAAGCAGTTTCTTCTGAAGGAGCAGCAGGTGTGATGGATTCATCCCTCTACAGTTCGTTGAATCCAGTCTGCATAGAAATGGAAATTACAGTTTGTCCAAAAAAGAATGGAAATCTTATCTGAGGATGTACAAGGAATCAGAAATCAGACTTTTACAGTTATTACGGTAGTACAGTAACTTTAAATTTCCCCATGTCATATGAAGCAAGAAATACATCTGCAGCTGAAAAATTAAATATTAAAAAATATTTACAGATCCTGCGCTACGAATCTAATACGTTTAGCTCCTTTGGAAAACGTGTATACTAATTTGGACACATTTTTGACTATGTGTATAAACCAAAGAACGAAATACGTATTCAACAGAAATTTCCAACATTCAGATGCAAGCCTTCCCCCTGGATGTATGCAAATATGTTGATCGGTCAGAGGACTTTGTAAGGATCCTACATGATGCTGTTTTACCGTGGGAAGGTATGAACATCTGCATAGAAACGCAGTGAGAACTGACTTATATTAAATTAGATTGTATTAATCTAAACATGAATTTTCATTAATCTCCTACATTTACTCTACTGTGGCCCAATATACCATGTAATACGGTCTTTAACTGGGTAATGTCTGCATTTTTAATAAAGACCTGTATATTACTGTGTGGCCAAATAAATTAACGCAAAACAATGCATAAGCTTCTTTCATAAATAGTTAAAAGACTAGTGATTGCATTACACCTCTGACAGGAGAAACAGCTCTGATATTGTTTCATCAATGGAATTAGTTTTGCATTGTCACTTCAGTACAGATCATACAGCTTAGTTAAACAAGGTTTTAAATTAGCCCATGTTATGAAAGAAAGGAAGTCATTATTTTTAATTTGGGCAGTCCTGTTTGTGTCATGTCACTTTGTTTTACGGGATACTCTTTGTTAAAATCTCTTAGTCCTGCCCTGTTTTCCCGAGCTTGTCTTTCTTTGCACGTTAGATAATTGCATCGTAAAAAGTGCGATGACAGAACAAGTCTCCTTAAACTTTACTGTGTTATAAAACACCACATTGTATATATTAGTGTAAATCATCCATATTAAAAACAAAGTTAATACCCAAACAAAAATTGCCCTGATTACAAACACGTCCTACATTCGGAGATTAGGACACTTCGCTTTAGCGTCATTCGGCGAAGGAGTCGAGATTTTTGCATTCGTCATTAACGGTGATTTTAGCTGAATGTACTGCTGCAGAATAGACTGTTAAGCATTCTGGGCCCATTCACTTGGGGAAATATTAACACTGTCATCCAGAAGATTAAAAAAAAAAGAGTCAATGCAGAGTAATATCCCAAGTGATAATAATACCACTTCGGGGAGAATGGCAATAGCGAAATACTTCGACCGGAGCGTTATCAGCTTCTGTGGATTAGGGCAATTTTCTATGCAAATTGGACTTGTTATTGTTCCGGACTCGTTAATCTCAGCAAAGGCCTTTGACAAACCCCCCCTTGATTGATAGCGTCCTGACAGCCCCAGTGTGTGAGTGTTTGCCAAGACTGACATAATCATTAGGGGTGGGCGTTGCTTGCTGCTCACTAGATTTATTCCTCGAAATCGGCCGGCTCAACAGCTGAGCTGTCCCGGCGCACAAAGAGGCCGGCATCTCCTCACCCGCGCAAGCATTCATCATCCTGAAGTTAATTGGTACAGGCTTTAAGCAAATTTCCACCGCCATCTTAAGTCATCATGATAGCGAGTGCTGCCACCCCCCTTCTCCCCACCCCCATCATATGGTGCCTATTGATTAAACAGACAACCCAGATGATTCAGATTGAATTTACTAGGCTCATCGGGAGTCCTCAGCCATCAATATGCAAGATTGATGGCGGTTTAAACTGTAGACTGGAAAAAAGGGCCATTCTTCCTGGACATTTTGTGTTCACTCTTCAAAGTCCACACTAAAGTTTATTTTTTAGGATTTTCTGTCATGACCTTACACACCAGACACTTCAGCAAAGCACAATTATGTGCTCTATACTAGGAAGAATTTTCGTACCATTACGTTTTTTTAACATGAAAATTGATAAATCATTCCAAATAGTGAGTTCCATTGGAAAAAAATGTCATTCCTATACCGGTTGCTGCAAGGTGTGAGAGATGGAGGCGCCGTGGATCTAAATATCATCCGTCCTCCACAGATCTGCAAATAAAGCGCGCTATATTTATGAGTGAAATTAAAACCAGATAAAGATGTCACATATTAATTCCCTTTCGCGACAGTGCACTCGATTCTCTGCAGTGGAAGAAGAGAGCATTATTCTCACCCCTCCCCTCCCCGAATGTCTTTGCAGTCAGTAATGAATTCAAAGCAGTGACCCATAAAGTGGAATTTAAAAAAGCAATCTTGCGTTGTGGCTCCACATTATCACTTTCCCCCGCCTCCTTGAGGATACGCCAAGGTCTCAATCAACGGCGAATGGGTGTCTTGACAGGCAGCCCGCGGTAGGGTTAATTAAACACTCCGGTTTAACACCCCTCCTGTCATTAACCAAAACAAAAATACATCATTCAAGCCGCACTTCATCTGGGGGAAAGACCATGCACATGTCAGGATGCTAGAGGTTCTAGGTCTCCTGTGACTGAGCGTGGTCTAAATCTTATCTGGTTTATCAATTATTCCCTGGAATACAAGCAGAGATTACTCATGGCCTAGGGCATAACTCAAATTTATTACTCTCTTCACACTTACAGTGCAGGGAGGGTGGAGGGAAAAAAAAATCCTTTGAGAAATTCAATTGCTGCTTACAGTTAAGATAAAGCAATAAACTCCAATACTGGAATTAAGTAGTCATTCCTTGACTGACTGATGCCATATGTCTGAAAATTTAATAAATATGTGTTTAAGTAAAAATCAATTTAATCAGCCTAACAAGCTTGGATTGCTTATTTAAGGCCCAAAATAATATATAAAACATTATGAAGTATTTTTAATCTTAGCCATGTTTTTCCATTATTTATAGTTCAGCAACCATGCGAATGGTTCCCCAACTTGACAAGTGCAATTTCTTTAGCATGGTCCAAAGCCAGCCTCACAGACACCACAAGTCATCTTGAGGCAGTCTTCTGTCCTTGTCACTTGTCACTTATACCCATCCCCCACGCCAGCCGCTCTGTCACCTCCCTGCACCGGCCTCCTCTCCCTCACTCACGGTCCTTAATCAAATGAAAAGGACCACGCCAACCTGACCTCTTTCCACTGGGATAGAGTGTCCAAGGCCTGGAACGGAGTGTCCACAAACTGGCCTTCTTTTCTGATGAGCTAGACCTTAGCCTCCCATTGAGGTGGTACATAGTCTGGACCAGTCCTGAGGCTGTATCTTAAGAACATTAACCAGATCTCAGATAGCCTCCATTAGTGTTTGGGAGACTTACTCAATTGTGTTTCACCTTTATAAAATGAATTTATGCATGCCCTGACATCACGCTATAGTAGCCTACTATTTAGTATATAGGGGTCTTAAAACTAATGAAGAAATATACACTCACTGGCCACCAGAGGTGGAAAGTTCAGGTCCAGAAAGTACAAATCCAGACCAAGATTTAGTTTCAGCCAAGCAGTTGAGTACAAAGAGTCACAGTCACAGAGTACTCAACTGGTTAGTTGGAACAAAATCGTGGTCTGGATTTGTACTTTCTGAACCTGAACTTTCCACCTCAGCTGGCTACTTTATTAGATGCACCTGTTCAACTGTCTATTGTAGCCAATATTTAATCAGCTAATCGGTATGTCAGTAGCCCAATGTATAAAATCATGCAGATACAGGTCAGCAGCTTCAGTTAATGTTCACATCAAACACTAGAATGGGGAAAAAAGGAGACTTTGAATGTGGCATGATTGTTGGTGCCAGACAGGCTGGTATGAGGATTTCTGAAATTGCTGATCTACTGCGATTCTCATGCATGACCATCTCTCAGATTTACAGAGAATGGGCCAAAAAAGAGAAAAGCATCCAGCAATTAGTGGTCTTCTGGGCAAAAAATGCCTTATTGACGGCAGAGGTCAGAGAAGAATGGCCAGACTGTTACAAGCAGATAGGAAGGCAACAGTAAGTCAAATAACCACTCGTTACAACCTAGGTATGCAAAATAGCATCTCTGAACACACAACACGCTGAAACTTGGGCTACAGCAGCTGAAGACCACACCGAGTGTAACTCCTGTCAGCTAAGAACAGGAAACTAAGGCTACAGTGGGCACAGGCTCACCAAAAACTGGACAATAGAACATTAGGAAAATGTTGCCTGGTCAGATGAGTCTTGATTTCTGCTCAATCAGCCAATATTGAAGCAGTGGTTCGCAATTCCAGTCCTGGGGACTCACTGTTATTGGCTGACTGAGAGGTCATTCCAAAATCCCGCACCCATACCGGCTCTCTACGGATCAGGTTCCTCACCCCTGGTCTAAATGCCACAACCTACCTGAGTATAGTTGCTGGTGTCCATCCCTCTAAAAGCACAGTGTACCAAGCTTCTAATGGCTACTTCCAGCAGGATAAAACACCATGTCACAAAGCTCATACATCTCTAAATTTCTAAATTCTGTAAATTGTCTTTTTAAATCATGTCTGTGATTGTGCATGCGCCTGCCCAGTAAAGGATTGGCATCCCATCATGGGTATACCCTAGCCTTATTGCCTATGTTGCCTAGTATTGGCTACTGGTCCTTTGGGACCCTGACTGGAATAAGCAGTTAGAAGACAGATGGATATATCCAGTCATATAAAAATGAATTGATGTGTATGGATCCAGACGTGCGTGAGATATAATGAATTTTTGTACATTAACACATCACAGTGTGCGCTCTATCCACACTCATTAAAAAGTTAAGGGTGTAAGTGATGAAGCGATTTCAGCATATTGACTGTTAATCAGAAGTTTAATATACCGCAATGCAAAAGCTAAAGCCAGCTCTGTATGTGGCATTTAAAGGTCACGAACATGTTTAATTTCAAGAAGCTACTAGAATCATTTAATTTCATGTAAATGGCTGGAAAATAAGAGCATCCCAAGATTTTAAGGGCAACGTTTCATGGACACTCTGCCCCGTGGTCCGCACTGAATATTTGCAGGTGGAACAAACTTTAGATCTAGCTACCAGCATGTTGCAACTAAAAACAATTTTTTGATTGCAAAAACATGTGTTGTATTAGTACATTTTCAGTGAAAAACGCAAAATGTGTCACAAAAACATCAAAAGAAAAAAGCGGTATCAGCGAGAGAACACTACGATCAGAGCCGCAGGCGGCAAGACGGCTCACGACGAGTCGCATTTTTAGTGACTGACACAAATCAAGCATGGCTGCCAGAGTGCATCGTCTACCGCTAATGCTAACCGCGACAGAGGACTGTGTGCGCGGGGTAGGGACTCGGAGCAAAGCATCATGGGAGGCTAATCACAGGTGCTGCATGTGTGCGCATTTTGGCAGCCATCCAAAACCTGTGGAACAGAATCATGAAAACATTTCAACAAATATGTTTTAGTGACTAAATATCAATAAAGGACATTGCATGCATTTCTTTGAGGTAAATAATCTTGAATAATTAAACTAACTGAAAAACATTTGACAATTAAAATGTGTAGGCTATATTAAAATGATTAAGATACAGAAGTGTAATATTATAATAGTGTTAGGAGTAATTTTATTGTAATACGTTAAGTCAAAAATAAATAAAAACTATGCATTTACTGAATAAATCTGCTAATTTTATTATTGTTATTAGGCCAATCTAATAATTGCATAAATACAGCACACTGCATTTTCATATTGATATTTGAGGTATTTAATATTGCTCAGGTATTTGTTCTTGCAAAATCCTTACCTCTTTTAGATCTTTTAAAAATAAATTCAGTCAGTAATAACAGCTAATTCCATTTGCTCAGAATGTTCCTGCGTGCAAAGCTTAAAAGTAAAAAAACAAAAATCTGCTGTGGACTAAAAGGCACAGCCGGCACAGACACGTTTCCTGCGAGCACTGTGTCCCCTAGACTGTGCAGTAGAGACTGAGACCACTAGATAGCAGTACATAATAGAGAAAAGTCAGTGGCACATGGCACTGTAGCCTTAGCACACTGCAGCACAACCCTGGCACAGCACAAGTGGCATGGCAGGAACAGGGAGGTTCAATCAACGCACAAATAATTAGATGAGTCGGAAATAAGCATTACAGGCAAAATACTCTGCCAGGCTTTTTCTGCATGGGGCATTATGGGAGGTGGCGAGGTGCGGGCACTGCCTTCTGCTGGGAAGTGACAGACATGCAGGTTGGCTAATCGCCTCAGGCTACTGGGCTGAACTTGTCTCCAGCTGATCTGACTAACCATCTTGCCTGGAATACAAAAACAGGTCACGCCTTGAAGAATGCGTGTGGTGACATTGTTCTCCATTTGCCAGTTAATTAGATGGATATGTTACCGGGAGATAATGCTGCTCCTTGCACAGTATCATGCTCTAATCTCAAGCACGGTGAATGCAGGGCTGCACATAAAAATCCATAAGCGTACAAATCCTGCACAAGTTTATGCAGTAACCATTTATAAACAAACATGAGTGACTGGAGTTGTAATTCGAAGTCTATAGGGACACCATCTGAAATATTTCATATTACCAGATCTTTTATATTTTATAGTCTAATTTAGCTAATTAATGACACAACTCAGATCAGATTTTTATAATTGTTCAGTATCGTCATTCCTATTTTCATTGAAAGAACCAGCGTATCTTACATTCTCATGAATCAATGCAAAACGCATTTAGTGTCTATAAAGTAGAAACTGCAATTAACAATTATTCCACAGGATCTGGGCCAATCAGTGACAAGAAATGCAATGCAAAAAGCAATGTAAAATTCCATTCAAACATGGTAAAACTATGAAAGTTTTGGTCATCTGTTATCTTGATTAAATACATTATATTTCAGTGTACATTTTAAGTGGTTGGGTGTAATTATGTATGACAAAGTTGGCTCTTAATTTTTCCAAATGTGTGATTTGTAAACTTTGGAATAACATGCACTGTGAAATGTTGCACAGAAAAGACCCACTCAGCTTCCAGTTTTAGTCGCAAATATTCACCTTGGCGAGATGTCAGAATGAGATAATCAGTTATTTTCTGATTGTCTATAGATAATAATTTTATCCATAGATACTGCAGTAAGACAGTCCATACATCCTCTTATCCTGAGCAGGGTCTTGATTGGAATGATTATTATTAAGATCATTTTCAATTATCGATTATTAAGTCTTATTTCCCACGCTGCTTTTCAGGAAGGGGATGACCTTTCAACCTTTGTGTTGCAGGTACAAAGAAAGAGTTTAGTTTGTTTAATTTTGGATGGAGTGTATTTATAACACCAAGCACAGGGTCTTAAATATGGCAGACTGGTGTCAATCTGCAGGTTCTGTTGCAAACATACAAGCCTAATGTACCCTTCCCAAAATCCCATTAGTTGACAGGCTGTTGAAACAGCTTGAATGTGTGAGGCTCACGCTTCAGGGATCAACCCAAACTGGAAGCCTGGCATCGTTTCAAGACGACAGAAGCCACTGCCTCCTCCTGTAAGAGCGGGAATGAAAAAGGGTAGGCCCCACGACATCTTAAAGTGAGCCGCGTGTCGGCGCCATCTACATCCACTCATTCTCAGTGCCTGCCTTTTTTGTGTTCATTTTTAGAATTAAGAACCTCTTCCAAAACTGAAAATAAAAGTGCATTGAAATCCCCCCGCCCCCGACACACACGCGTCTAGGCTCCTTGTCACTTCCGCTGCCATTCTGTGCTTTTGACTTTATAAATTCCACGTCGTGATATTTAATAACAAATGATTTATCGAGTCGCGCCTTTTATTGTTATTGAAACCGGTATGTCTTGAAGGTATTGTTCCCTCTTGTAAGGCCGAAAGACAGAAAGCCAATCTGCCCCAGTCCATCTTCCATGAACTGGCAGAGTGGGATTTCAGAGCTCTGGGGAAAAGCTGCAAGCACTAGAGGTCATTCCTGTCCAGATAAACGCGCAGAAAAACACGGCTCCCCTTCGCATTATCATTTACGGCCATATTGGACACGATGGTCGCCCCTTTATTTTATGTACTTATTTATTTATATGTATCTTTTTATTTCTCTTATTTATTCTATTTATTTATTTATTTCCGCTGGTCACTGCAGTGTGAAAATGGAGCAGGGTGCTTGAAACTCAGATCCAATTTTTGTTCTCATCTCAGAGAGCAGGAACCTTTACCAAAAGCCCGGGGCTGTCATTTCACTCCTCAATCTGACATTTTTACTAGGGAGTCCACGGGACAGAACGACATAAGCTCCGCTCTGTCGAGTAAGGAAAAGAAAAGGAAGGGGAGGAAAAAAACGCGTCGCCATATATTTACGACTCATCATATGTTTAATAGAGTGCCGGATACAGTGGGAGTAACAAACCGTCCATTTCTATAAAAAAAGACTCAAACAGCTCAGGCCTGCCTGTCTATGTATTCAAGTTTATAAAGAAAATGCAACGTAGAAAGTGTACAGTTGTACTTTATCACTCAAAGACTGATATGTGCTGCTGCTATCTGTCTCTGCATTACTTAGCCAGCAGTGGACGATGGTATATTACAATCAAATTAGTCGCATAACCCATTCAAACCAAGCAGAAAGAGCATCCTCATAAGGCTGATGATAAAACGAGGGGCATTTCCAGGCTAACCGCGCCAGGCGACGAATTAAAAAATCCTCAGCTTTTTTTTTTTTGACTGAGTTAAATAGTTGAATGTTTTCTGCTCTCTGCATACCCTCATTAATCAGAGAAAAAGTGCAATTTCTTCTACTTTTCCTAATTTTCCAATGAAAATTGGATCGCTAATTCACTTAATTTGAAATTACCAGCCTAAATGATAGGATCGTGATTGTCCATTACTTTTCCCAGAGAAATGAAGTACCAATTTTAGTTTTGCTTAACCCAGCAGAAAGGATAAAGTAGACATTTTCACACACACAGCCATGTGCTTAGCGGCACGAATTAAAGGTAGCTTGGCCATTTGAAACTTCTCGGCGTTTTAAGACATCGTTCATGAAACCCATTTGCAACTTTTCAGTGCACAATAGCCTACGGTGTGTAATGTTTTGACTTAACGTCTCTATTTAGTTTATTTACTGAAATTAATTATATTGAATAGCTGTACCACCTCAGACCCTGTTTTCCATCAGCGGTTGCACTTTGGGTTACAACCCATTTAGATGTTAAAAAGATTAATAAACAAGACAGGCAGCCTGGGTGTCTTTTTGTGAAAGTCTTTTTCCCCCCCCCCCTCGCTTTTCCCTCTTATCGGCATCAGGGAGAGGCTTACTTCTCCCTTCGTATCCTCTGTCCCGCGTTAATGAGAAGCTTTCTTGGTTACAATCCCCAAACAAAGCAGAAAAAGGCAATCAGTGCGCCTGTCCATTCAGCACCCGGGACAGTACAATAACGGCAATGGAATTCACCGCAGGGACACTCCGAGCCATCAAAGCCACTGCCACTGCCGTGACGTATCGCCACAATCGTCCAGATTTAACATGCCACCTAATTTATATTGTGTGCGGAATGGGACTGAAATGTTAATAAAGATTCTCTGCATCACATCATCTAAACTGCAGCCTCAGGCCTCCAGTCATCTGTCATGGAGATGGATAT
>JAODLD010000047.1:6251486-6268178 GCA_026781065.1 Mormyrops boulengeri | reverse complement strand
GGGGGGCAGGGGGTGGGCCGAGGGTGTGTTGCGGGTAGATAGGCCTGCCTGAAGTGTGTTCAAATGAGCCGTTGTAATTATAAGTTGATACCGAATGTATGTGTCTATGTTCTGATATGGTGCTTGTTCTTTAGACTTGGCTTTATATGTGACTGCGTTTTTCTTTAATTTTCACGTAAAGATCTTGGTCATAAATTTGATATTTAAGTGGAGGCACAAAGGAAGGAGTTTAATATTTAATCACATTTGTCAGCTAAGAAATGAGCTGATTGTTCTCTCAGACAGTTCTCTGTCAAATGGCGTTTGAAACAGCTGACCATCATAACTAACAGGTTGCGATTTCGAGTCCGTGCAGTACTGCTATGATGAATCAGTACTATTTGTATCTATAAAATCTTTATATGTCACAACTGACAAAAACGTACTTTTGACACCAAATTCAGCTGCACTGTACAATATCCATCCATCCATCCTCTTATCCCACTCAGGATTTTACATTAGGGTTTAATACATACAGTAAAAAAAGGGAATTATGTACTATATCATTGAAACCAAGCCGGAAAACAACAGTTTTTGAAAAAGAATGTCTCTGAACCAAGACTACTTTTTAAGAGCCATAATTTTAAATGATATACTGTAAGTAACAAAGATCCTGTATGCAAAGGCGTAGTCATAAATATTGCGGCATCAATCTTTGCCTTTTCATAAAACTGTAACTTTAACAGCCTTGCTTGTCATATTTCCTCATAGCGGAGCCAAAGCCATGAATCTCCAAAGATGGTCCTTCCACCAAAGTCCTGGCTACCACACTCTGGAAAAGTGTAAACGCAAACACTGTGCATCTCAGTATCATACATTTTTGTGCTGTATTGGGAAAAGTGCTGATCATAGATTGATTAGTAGTTTTTATACTTAGAAATGTTCACTCGCCTGATGTGTTCTATATGCTTGATGTGCTAATTCATTTTTTCAGGCTGCCAAACATGCATAATTAAAGTACGAACATATAGAAGGTCAGTTTATGACTGGGGTTGAATGCCTAGGAATCTTTAACCATGTAGTCAATATTTCCATACAGTATTACACGGTCAATGTGCCCCAAAACACACTTCTTTATTTACGTTTCTTTGCGTCTGTATTTTCTGATAATAATTTTATTATCGATGATAAAGGCTACAAAGGGTACTTAAGGATGTTTAGTTATCTTTTTTAAGGACTTAAATGGAACAGAGTTGTTCGGTCCTATCGCAAGTTTAAAGTTAATCTGTAGTCCTCTGTGGGGGCCTGATCAGTCTTGCTGCCTCTCCCTTCATTGATGTCCTTCTGTTAGACAGTTGATGGGGCCGTAAGCAGACAGGCGAGAAATTAAAGAGTAGGTAGTACAGATAATTGTCTGAAGCTCCCACACCCAGGTACAATAAGTGGACACCGGCGCTGCATTTCATAGCGAGAGCTGCCGGACCTCTCGGAAAATGCCGGACCGATGCTGTAAATGCTCACTTTGTGTGGCCGCCATTAACGGGCCATTCTCTTCTGCGGCCAGAGTCAATTCCTGTAGCGTTATTGCTTAGGTGACATTCCATTAACAGTCATTGCTTTCGCATCTGTGGAAACTTCGGGACAAGAGGGGAATTTGAAGGACAATTGATTTCTTTATATGAATCATGCTGTGAATGTACAAAATTGGCCCGTCTGGCCAGAAATTACTAATGGCAAATATAGTGTCCTCCAGCTTGCTATATTTCCTCTGTTTTCAAACGGCGGTTTAATGAACGAAAAGAAGTGGAGTCTTGCGACATTATTGCAGATAAATGTATCGTTGTGGCCAGCAGTGTGAAATGCACATTAGGGGGTGGCAAGGGCCTTAATTGTCAATCTTGGCAGAGCCGTAATGGGCCAAACAGAGGTTATTCTCTCCACTGGAAAAGTAAACAAGCCAAGCCATTGCAGGGCTGAAGGCTGGCACTTATCCGCTAATATCTATTTTTACCATAAAACATGTAAGAAATGTTCTTTAAAATGGGTAGTATAGTTGTTTCACACTTTTTCTTGTTATTTTAATATGTCTATGGTATCTTCACTAAAAATGAAATGAATTTTAGTCGATGTCTATAATGGCCTGTATACCAGACAGATTCCGACACTGCTAAGTCAGATCAAACCAGCTAATTAAAAGAAGTAATTAAGAATTTTGAATCAATCAGTTTATCAATTTATCAGTGTATCACATGAAAAAGACAAACCGGTGACAAACCAACTAGCCTAGTTGCATTAATTAAGTCAATGACAAATTTGAATTTTGATGATTAAAAGTGAGAGAATCCATATTCTGATTCCGACTCATATAAGTCATTGTTCATAAAAACCCCTGAATCACTATCTGCCCTCATTTATTACAAAGGCCATTATGCATGTATGTGTGTGCCAGCATGGCGTCTGAGGCACGAGCCCCCCCCCCCCCCAGCATCATTATCTTAGCCGTCTATCAGGCCTTTAATCCTTCACGAAAACGACCATGTTCCAAAAACATAATTCCTCATTTGCTACTCCTCCGACGCTGATCGCCATTGTCCTACACGGCCTCCCTTTTCGGAGGAGGCCTGTCCAGGTAGACTCCCAGATGCGGGCCCACCTCATTCCAAAGGAGGCTTCAGCCACAGCTGCTCCCTCCTCCTCTTTCTCCTCTTCCTTCTCCTGCCTTTACTGTAGCGCCCATCGCTCTTCCACGCTCATTTGTATGCAAGGGCTCTCTCAGCCAGCAGAGGGACGGAGTGGGAGAAAGACAGTATTTTATTTACGCTTGCCAGCATTATGGGGCTGAGAGCGAGAGATTCACATTATCGTAATGTGAAAGCTAGCACTGTGAGATGATGCCCCGGAGCCAGCTCACTGATTGGCTTGAAATCTGTATTTATATATGGAAAGCAAAGTTCACTCCTAGTTCAGGGATGAGTCTGCCTCCCGAGATCGTTTCCGACAGCAGAGACGTGATTTTCGGCCCAATCGATCCTGTCTCATCTCCGGCTACTTACCCGGTGTGATTAGACAGACAGCTCTCATTTTTAGCAAGTACGAGACATCAATTTGGTTAAAAACCAAACTGTCATCGACAAACGACTGCGCCGCTACAGCAAATCTTTTATTGGTGGGATGCCAAGTTGCAGGAACCATAATTTTTTAACATATAAAGTGGAATAAAATGAGGGTAATAAAATGTAGCAGAGCATCTTTGGCATTATTATTCACCATATAAATCTTTATAAAGTTACATTAGTACATACATTATACCCATACACAACAACGGAAAAAAAAAACTCCATCTCAGAACGGTTTATTATTTTGCTGGTATGTGTTATGTGTCTTGATTAATTGCCTTAAAGGAACAGTGTTCCTAACCTATGTTAATTAGACTTCAGTCAAAAGCTAACAGTGCAGTTATCCCTTTAATTTATGGCTACAAATACGTTATATAGTGTTGAGGCAGTAATGCTTTTCTCCTTCCTTGTGTACACGTGTTGGGGTGCAAGGGTGGGGAAGAGAGTGTGTGGCGCGTATATAAACCGCCCGATAAGCCCCCTCGCAGATCAGCTAACCTTGGCGTCTGAGCAAATGTCGATGTCGGGGCGTGCTGATTGCATCGTGGCTAAACAGAGCATGGCGTCTTTTACAGCACATCCTACACTGCGCCCGTGATCGCCGTGCCGGGAAAAAACGGCGCGCCGCCACCCCCAAGACACATTTCGCGCGTTTCCATCTCAGGGAGGGAAAACAGATTGAATTACATGGTAAACAAGCTCTTATCCTGTAGATGGTGAAGGAGAGAGAGCGACATAATGAGCGCGGCTCGGAGAGAAGCAGGGGGAAGCAAAATTATCATCTGAAACGGGTCGTTATGCTGATAACAAGGCCGTTTGACCGTCTTTACCTTCTTTTTCATATCTCGGATGTTTCGATAATTTCACAGGTACTTTGGCGACTATGTCGGCCTTAAGTCTGTCATTTTAGTTTCGATTCTCTACGGCGGAGGTGCCGAAATGCGAGAGCTCATAATTTTATTTTCATTTTTATTTACTACTTCAAAAGGAAATGCAAACTAATCATTGCGGAAGGATCCGCACACCAAGTGATATATGGTTGCTGACAAATTCAAAACGGTCATGAGCTCGCCGAGCACAGACTCAACTGTTAGAACAGAACTGCTCCACCTGGAGTCCATGAATCTTACGACGCACCGAATCAACCAGCAATTAGGGCTCATTTAGGAAAGGCGTTCCTATGCTTTTCTTAAAGCCCAGCCCTGAATATGCAGTTTTCCTCACACTGTTCTCTTCTGTCTTTTGATATAAAGTTTTGGCGCATGACACAGGAATGCAATTAAAGTCAGTCAAGGAGTTAATGCGCCGGCCACATTACAAACTGGATAATCTAGCTCATCAGCAAGCTTGACTAGGCCGGGAGCCTCTTCCAAATTTTACTCTAGCACTTCATAAAAACCCCCCTTCCTAGCACTACTAACAACATTTGGCAGGAGAAGAGTGCTAAGCAGGGATAGTCATCTGTTTATAACATTGATTACGTTGCAATGTTATATGAAACACTTTCTGGAACCGTATTAATCGTTCTTGTAGTCCTCCTTAGAAACGCGTCAGCCAGTTTGTAGAAACATGATTTATGACACGAGGGGTTCTTTTATTTTGATAATCAAAGCAGCAGAAAAACACTTTTCCCTCACAAATCCTTTAGTGCTTACCTAGCATGTAGCAATTTAGCACTTAGCTAGCATTTAGCTATTTAACACTTAGCTAGCATTTCGCTATTTAGCACTTAGTTAGCATTCCGCTATTTAGCTAAAATACGCGCGAAGCAGAGGCCGCAGAATTGATATCTCTAGTGGCCGCTTTTCGCATCAGTGTTTTGGCTTTTGTGGTCAGCGTGGGTCACATAGGTTAGCCCTTAGCCGGAAAACAAGTAGGTGCTTTGGTTGTTTATAAAGACAGTTTACCAAGCAGCCAAGAATAGCTTTGGTAATAAAGACAAGACATTCTTTCAACACACCCCTCAGCTGGGGTGCGGTGGGGGGAGGGTGGGGGGGGACTCCTCTGCAGGCCGAATGCCCCCCGGAAGACCGAAGGAGGAGGATGCTGAGCACAGCACACCTTGTGGCATAACAGCAGATGAGCTTTTAATTTCCCCATAACGCTGCTCTATCTCTGATGTGCATCTTAACGACGTTTAACTCCAGAGGACCCCAAATGAAGGATTGCTGAACATCGTTCTTAACCACATTTGTACCGAAAAAAAAAACAACGCGAGTCTGTCGACCGCTACTAAAAACTTCCCACTGCAGATATAAGTAAATATGATTTCAAAGCTTGTGCCATATATTACAGCAATGAACATGTCTTTGGGAAACTTGAATTTACAGAAAGAGGAGCGGACAATCTGGAGGACGGGGTGCTGTATGGTCAGTAGACTTTCATCACAGATGTATAAAGCAATGAATGCAATGAAATTATTACCTCCGGAAGTTTTCCCTCCACTTTAATGACGAACTCCCTGTGCTCATAATTCAAACTGAGCTACAGTAATAACAGTGTATGCCTAAGTATGCCAGACAAATTTGCAGTGCATACGGAATAATGAATTTTAACTTTAATGCTGATTTTGTCTTTGAAATAGCCTGTGAGCTGACATACCATAACTTAATGCTTTATACATTACAGAGGTTTAATATTTATACTCATGTATATTATATATGACTTGTTAGTGCGTCACAGCATAAATACTTTGACTTCTCAGGAAGCTGTGTGACAATTTTAGCCCTTGGGCTCCTATTTATAAAAGCCTCCAATTTGCAATTCATACACATTGGGGGGAATGCTTAATTTTATGGCTGTTATTCAACTCAGTTCATTAATTAAGGAAAAAAAAAGTGCTTTCTAATCTCCGCATGCCTACCATCTTCTTTTTGATGAGCTTTCTTCAGGAGCAATTGAGCCTGTTAATTAGATAGAATTAGAGTATAATTATTACAGAGCCCAAAGCTAAACAGAAATGCATTTTTCCATCGCAAGTGTCGCACCCGGGCCTCCTTGTGACTCCTCGTGGCTCTTGCCCTCGAACCGTCTTTGATGTCCTTATTGCCGTTTCAGCACAAGACGGATTAAATGGCACCTTTTTAATTCACCAGTCTTGCTCACTATGAGAGGTCTTCTGACATCCATTCACTCCTGTGCAATTCAGCACAGACCGCCGTAAAATCTGAGTATTTCATTACAATTAAGTGTGTTTTTTTTCATTCTCCTGCACACCGTTCATACTATTTCAAAGACGAAAAGCATCTGTCTTGTTTATACCCTTCTCGCAGCCGGTGGTATATCCTTTGCTATATCATGTTTTTATGGGCCTGACATTAGCCGCCATTAATCAAAGCCGGCCCAGGTCCGGGGGACGTGAAATTAATCTTTGTTCTTTGCCGCACGCACGCAAATGCACGCAGGCCGGCATGCAGGGCCCTCACGCATGTGCACGAATGCAGACACACATGCGTGTCAGCACGCAGTCAGGGCCACCCAGTTTCAAATTTTTGCAGCTGGTGTTTCCATGATGAAACTAAATACTGTCACAGGAAGCAGATTGTAGATCTGGTTATGTGTAGGGGCGTAGAGACTGGGGGGGGGGACCCTGTAATCCCAATATTTAATTTGGATTCATTACATTATTAAGTTGCGTCCCTCTCAGTGTCAAGCTCTGTCTCGTGTAGATCACATTTTAGAAGCTATATAATAGATTAGATGAATATATACATTCAGAAATTTCTCTCATAGCTCCATAGCCTCATTCAGATCTTCCTGTATATAAAACAGAACTACTAGGCCTTACCACAGAACCTGACAAAGAGATCCTGAACATACTCTTCCAGCAATACTACTTATTATGTTATTATAATCATAATACTATTTTTGTACATTCTATCCATTTCTGAGAAGGTTCCCCCTCATTTCTGTGTAAATCCCTATGCTGTTTTCCGACACCAAACAAAAGGAAGGAAATAGATACTTCAGTACCTCTGAACATTTGATTTTCAAGAGTTTGAGTCATTCTATTTGTATCTACCTCCGATTAGCCTTTCATTTTTGGGTGAACGTGTACGTATGACACAGTATATAGGGAAGTAGACAAGGAGAATTAAAGCTTGAGTTTGCCGACAGTACAGAGGACGCCGCACGCAGCTGCACGTTAAATCTGATCAGCATTTCCAGCAGCACGCCCTGGCAGTTGGGTCACGGCGTGCTAAATAAGTATACCCAACCCCCAGCCTCCATGTGCATAAAATTCACGTTTTGTATCTCACGCAGATGAACCTTTCTTCGTCTCCGGTTCCGTCTGAACCCAATTATGGCATCAGAAAAGATATGTCCTCGCCTGTGACAGAACTGGGTCTTTGATTAAGGAGTGCTGAAGCGATGTGGGTCGACGTCGCCATATTTCACGCCGGAGATGGATGGAGATCAAATCCCCTCTCAGTGTGTCAGGAGGGATCCGGGCTTAACTAGGCCTGAATAATTCAGAGCGGCCATTACTGCGAGGGCTTTGTGCAGCTTCATACGGCGTCGAACGGTGGCAATAATACACAGCTTCCGCCGGGGATGGAAATGAAGACGTCAGCTTGAGTTCTTAATGCCGGCGTGCACCGCCGCCGCCCATCCCGCGGCTCGGCGACACTGTATTGCCGCTAAATCTTGTGTAATGAATGGAAAACGCCATTACCGGTGGCGTCATAAAAGCGGCCCGCCGTCGGGTTGGAGGCTATGCGCTACGCGTTGTTTCTCGGTCGCGGCGTAAAGACACCCATCAGGTTCTCTCATAAATATGTTAAGGAGGGGGAGATAAGGACATAAATCACACTTTTATGAATATGAGGGAGCCCGAGGTGCTGTATCCTTGAACGGTATTGTAATGCATTACTTAATTTGTGGCTGATGTCTTTCTGCATGCCACAGTGTATTATGGGAGCGGGCGCCCTATCATTTTAGCTATACACTTCCAAATGCTCATGAAAGTATTAAACAACCTATTGTGTCATTACAATGTGTCCCAGTGCCATTATACCAGAGAACTTTTCCACAGCTGACAGTTGTACTCTTTCCTCGTACTGACAGCTGGGTACTCTGAATAACTATTCAGGCTGGACCGCTATTGCGCAAGGATATCCATAGCGCCCCCTTCTGGGAGATGACCACTCAAACCAAAGTACCACACAGAGTGATGTATAAGTCGGGGGTGGGCAATCTTATCTGCAAAGGGCCAGTATGTCTGCAGGTTTTGGGGTGTGAGGACTCTTCAGCCAATCAGTCCTCTAATTAGTGACCTAATTAGGAAGTTGCAGCAAAAACCTGCACACACACCGGCCCTTTGTGGATAAGATTGCCCACCCCTGGTATAAGTACTCAAAGCAGTGTTTTACACCACACTTGCATACAGTGCTGTTTACGTATCCATTCTGCATTTACTGAACATTGCTTTAATAACCGTTGTGGTTTGGTGGATTTAATAGACGTTCTGGCTACACTCCAGGAGGGCAGGCTAGGTTTTCAAAGCATGCAGCCAAAGTGACTTTAAGTATTTTTCCACATGCCTGTCTGGCTCCTTAACACTGAGATATGGAACCTTAACTAATTTAGCGAACTTGGAGCCGAATTGATTTGAAAAGAAAAAAGGCTCAGATCTAACATGTTTTTGGTCCAACGTCACAGAAAGAGGCATGAGCAGTAATATTGTTTCTTTATGGAATAGAAATGGGATCCACACATTATTTATGAGCAGAACTATCACTTTGTTGATAATCCAAATGGCTTGTTCGACTTTATTGACTTTTAAATAAATCAACAGCGTGTAATATTTGAAAAAAGCACTTTTGTAACGTATTTCCAGTGTATGCAATACTGTTAAATATAATTTTCGCATCGGCACACAGAGTACAAAGATGTTAATAATTAATTAACAAATTAACCAATTATTGTAACAAATTTTCATAAACAAAATGCCTTTAGCAATAATGCAGTGGTACCATATGAAGGTATGTGTATTCCATACTAATCTGACTCTCAAACAGACCTCATCTATAAATTAATTGTACAAACTTTACAGTACAGGTAAAGGGCCCTTGTTAAACAATTCAATTATGCAGTTTTTCAAGCTAGGCCCTGATTTAATGTGGAAATAAAGGGCTATCTCTCACCACATGCAAGTGTTTGGGACATTTCTGGTGACGAAAGAACCAAAGACACCTTGTAAGATTCTCAGACTCTGTGTTTGAAAATGTCTTCTGGCACAACAAATTGCACAGGAGGTAGCGGATGTCATATATTAGCATATATCCTAACACTGAACCTACAGATTAGACAAATACATAAATATGGCTTAAAACTGAATCTATAGACAAATCATTTTATAGAACAAGTGGATGTACTATTCTGTACTATTCAAACTCAATCACTTACCTTTGAGTTGACTAGGCGTAAGTGTATCTAGGCTAAACTTCCAATGAATTATACAAGTATAAATAATATATCAGCAAGATATGCAACATCTTCAAACAAAGCAAGAGCCTAATAAGACAATTCCATGACGAGAAGAGAAACAATGCTCTTTCTTGCATGAGAGGGGATTATTGAGAATCACTGGAATTCCAAATTCACCGCCAATACCGCGTCCTGACCAGAGATCTCAGTTACATGTTATTTCTTAGAAGCCGCTCTCTTTTTTCACACATGTCAGGACATCGATCCTAACATGTAGTCTTACCGCTTTGTTATCATTGGGCCTAGTGCTGGTGACCTTTGACCCTCACAAATCCATTGGCCTTAGGGGGAGCATGACCACGGACACGAGAGGCAGGATCTCTGTGATGTGAAATTTGTTTGTGTGTGTGCATGTTACTCTTTGGCTGGTCAAACATATCACGCAACTATAATGATAGGAATAAACAATACAGTATATACAGTATATATAAATGTCCTCACACCTTTTCGGGGGGGCTGTAATCTCACTGCTGGCCTGTGGAAATGTGGACTTTGCATGTTCTCATGGGTGTTTCGTACATGATGTCGCTTCTCTGAATTGCCCCTAATGTGAAATTTTTTGAGCGTGTGTGTGCTCTGCAACAGATTGGCATGCTTTCAAGCGTGTTCCTTTGCCTAATTGTTATTTTTTTTTAATTCTGAAAAATGTATTTTTAAGAGGAACAATTGCCAAATCAAAAGTAGCTCTTTGTAGTTAGAGTATTCCATCATGTAACTGCTTGACCTATTCTCGGAATCTACAGGTACAATGCAGGGAATAACCTAGGATGGGGCACTGACCCATTGCAGGGCACGCGCCCCATTCACACCTACAGGCAATTTGGTAACACCAATTCACCTTAGCATGTTTTTTGGACTGTGATGGAAAAGCAGAGCACCTAGAAGAAACCCCACGACGTGTAAACTCCATACGAGGAGCCACGGCAGAGACTCAAACCCTGGTCCTAGAGGTGTGAGGCAACAGTGCTAAGCACTGGGCTACCACGCCGCCCGGAGTATTTAATCATTCAATTACATATTTATGAAGGCTGAAAATGATCTCAGCTTTGGTTGTCAGCGCTGCTAGTTTCTGGACGGCTAGATGGCTGAGGCTGCCCCCTGGCTCTGTCCCCTCAAAGGGACTTATAAATATCGACACCTGGGAGAGCTCTCCGTGTCCCCAAGGCGTGTAATTCCCATGGTTATCACTCGCAGCATCGGGGACACGATAAGGCGACTCTTCGTCTCATGTGTCTCTGACCTTTCCCTTCACGTGTCTTCCGTCGTCGAACCGACACTTAGTGAAGCTGACGCTGAAGCAGCAGAAGAATGCGCGGCGGGCTATTTTTAGCCAACGGGCCGCGTCGCACATCAGCTCAGCCCTCTGAAAGGGCTCTAAACAAACACGACGTCAGCTGCATCGCCCCAGCTTGGATGAGTCAAGAGTTTAACTATTGTAGGCTATTGCGTAAAATCGCGAGGGATTTCGAATGACGCTCTACAGACGTGCCACGGGAGAGAAGAGTAGCTAGTCGTGAACGGCCAGTCACACCGATAGCTGAACACACTTAACAAAGCTCAGATGACCTATTGGGACAGGAGGGTTTTTCTGCTGTGTCGCACATGGGATTGTGGGAGCTTTAGATCATCTGAACTGGAATCCGGCAGGCTGATAAGCTGTCTCCTAACCAAAAAGGTTGTTTCTAATTACATTTTATTAGACGCCAACAACATGGGGCAACATGATGCCCAAAACAATTATTGATTTTGGAAGGCGGGCCTGGCATGGGGATTGTTTGGCAACGGGATGGCGAACTGAAAGCGTGAACACATCATGTCAAATTACCCGTATAGTGGCACCGGACGTACGGTTGACGCTTTTGATCGTGTTGCTGTTCATGGCCTTTATTTGTGGATCAAAAGTGTCACTTATATAACTAAACACTTAAGATGTAGTCGTATCTCACGATGTCAGCTTTTGCGGGATATTTGACATCATGAGTATGTGCTAGACCTGTATTAGCATTGGACATGTACCTGCCTAGTAAAATAACAGGTTCAACCTCCTCCTGATATTTTTTTACCAATCAGGCATGTAGGCAGGCAGTGAAATTACAAGAACGAACCTCTCTGTAACTGGCTCAACCCCGCCTGTCAGCGAAATCTACAGAGGGGACCCCGTCATAGTCAGAAAAGTGGGTTGGCAAACCATGCACAAAATTTATTTCTGGCTATGGGTCTGTTTATCATATCTAAAGAGTCCAGAAAGTCGTTCACAACAATGTGGAAAATAGCAGCTGACCATGGAACAATATATGTTATGTATTTATAAAATTACTGTAAAACTGAGTGTAGCTCTGTGATTTTCACCAATAATGGGCCATACTGAAATTTATATTTCTGTATATTAGAAAAAGGAATCACGG
This sequence comes from Mormyrops boulengeri, assembly GCA_026781065.1. Taxonomy (NCBI): domain Eukaryota; kingdom Metazoa; phylum Chordata; class Actinopteri; order Osteoglossiformes; family Mormyridae; genus Mormyrops; species Mormyrops boulengeri. Next base: position 6,256,189 of record JAODLD010000047.1, on the reverse strand, counting down.
AATGGTGCTAGCTAAATAAAATATGCATATATTACATGGAAACTTATCTTTGGACTGAACCTCTGTTTCACACTATTTTCTGATCCTTACTTTCCATATTTAATAAAAATATTGGTTTGGAAAAAATCGGAAGGCATTGTATTGCGGAGAACGCGATGACTCAAACGTCTGGATTTTACAAACACTTCCAAAACGAACAGATAGATTTCTTTAATATTTCTTTAAGAATAAAGACATTTCTGACATAACCTTTCCGGTCAAAGGTGTCAGCGGAACTGCGTAGGAGGTTAATAGGTGCAGGATGATGAGGTCAGTTTTCAATTACCCCCGTTAATCACATTACCACACTCTCTGAGATGCTGACAAACCCCGGCAAGGAAGCCGGAACGCTCGGATTGCAAAACAAAGAGCGGCAGCAGAGGCAGCGGCGGGGGGACGTGACGGTGGGCTGCTCTGGATGCTGAAGGTCAGGGTTTCTGTTTCTTCACATCTGCTGGGGTAGGCGGGTGTCACGTCCCCCCCCCTCCCCCAGGAAGCCATGACAGGGATCAGTGTGACACCAGGCAGGTGTCTATGAAATCCTTTATGGTTAAGCCTCGTGCTTGCAGTTCCCTTCACCCAGGCGGCTGATGCAACATGGGAAAGAGCCTTACAGAGCTGGGGGGAAAAGGCACATGCATCCTTGTGGAGGATGCATGAAATGCAAAGTGATGTTATTGACCGACCTGTCAAACTTTGGTGTTTTTCAGAGGGGTAGCGTGTTCAGTGTTACAAAGTTATAAACAGTGACGACATCATTTGTATTTTGTATTTACGCAGAATACCATGCATGTTTTTTTTTCCCCAGAAACAGTTTTGACTTTAATTGAAGCAACTGCATTTTTCAACCGTTTTGCACTTTGATACGACAGACTTTAAACATAACGGGTTAGTTGTGCATGCGTGTCTACAAAGAGTGGTAATGGTGAGATAAACAGTAAGTCATCCACTTACCCACCTTTGTGATCATTATCACAGTCATGCTGTTTAATAACAGGAACCGTTAATGAATGTGAATGTGCTTCAAAACTGATGTTACAATAACTAATAACAAGTTAAATATGTGTGATCACTTTTTGCTTTATATTTAACGATCATCCATCCATCATCCATCCACTTGCACTTGAAGTTGCAATAACTTTACAAGCTCAGTTGTTGAGTACTTATTTTATAGATTTTTGTTACTTGGCAGTAAGTAGGCTTTATTTATATATTTTTCACTTAATCTATTCAATGTTTAATAAGCACTGGACGATATCCTCCTTAAATTTCAATAGTGCCAAATTTCAGTATGTATGCAGTATGTTGTTTCTTTGTGCTACACAGACTTTTACAGATGTTTGACATACACTTACCTATATTCCAACAACATTTAATTAACTGGCTCTGGTATATAACATACACTCACCTAGGCAGCATTGTAAGGAGACAGGAAATGCTTAAGGTGGATTTTTTAAAAATAATGCATAAAGCTACACAATGACATATGGACTGGGTATTCATTTGAACAGAATATTGCATCTTGGACTCATATTGTAAATATCGCAGAATGGCTGGACTTTACCTGCCCAAAAGAGGGCTGCACAGGAAGCTGCCATCCTGATCATTGGTTTTGCATTCTGTAACTAAACTCTTCAATTTAATACTGTAAGGCAGAATATGATTTCAAATTATTGTAATTTTACATCACATGCAAGGTCTCCGCATGCCTTATTCCCTGTGCTCTCTGGGATAGGGTCCATGATTGATGTAAACATCCATTGGATAAACAGTGTTGGAAAATGTATATAGATGGAGCGTACTGTTAACGGTAAGGCATCCCTTGCCATGTAATTGGGGAAAAGAATGTTTTAATTCTGTGTTGAAACTCGGAGTAACCTGAAACAGAACCCTTAACCTGGATGTTCACAGATAGTACATCATTAATTGCCTTAACGTAACCTGTCAGCCATCAGACGCCTGAAAATCATTTGGACAAACGTTTGGAAACTGCCGATAATAAATCTGCATTATCTCTAAGAAAAAAATAAGCTGTGGGATATGCGAAAGGTTGAGTCACGCCTGTTAGAGGTGTGTTTGTATTTCAGCCATATCTGGCCTGTCCCTGCCGTGCAGGGTTACCGTGTCGCTCCTCGGGCGCTGATCGAGTTACAATAGAGAGAGCGAAAGGTCGGACCCTGGTGCCACTCATATCACTGTGAATCGGCGACTTTCAAGGAAAGCCAAGGTCATTCGAGAAGGTGCGTAGGACCCCTTTTGTTTAGCACCATCTTCGGTATGTTGCCTGATCCCCTGAAGGACCCAAAAGGTGCCTATAAAACATTTTCATTTGCGGGGGTATGATGTGCACAGAGCAATGAGTTCTTTCTGGTGCTGTATATCCACCAAAAACACGGCAATGTTAGCGAGGAATCCATAACATTCATTATAATACACCTAATGCAAAAGGAACAGGCAATGGCAGGCAGCCATCTTCCTTTCCCTACTCTCAGAAGGCTGAAGTTAGGCAGTCTCTTAAGTTTGATTAAGGTTAATGTTGCCAGTAATATTTGCAGCAATTGTTCAAATGTGCAGAATATTTTACAAAGACTGCAGTTTCTAAAAACTCAAATAAGTGTGTTTCAGGCAGTCCCCATTTTAAGAACATCCGAATTATGGACAACTCAAACTTACAGACTGCCATAAACATAAAGTCCATTATATTTAAAATTTGGGTTAAATACAATAGTTCATAATAATGGACGCACACTCCACTTTGTGATGCTCATGGAAACATTGAGCAGCTTCAGAAGTTTGCCGGTTCAAGGTGCAGTACAGTGCCATATGTAGTTACTTTTATTATTACTGTAATATTATGATTATTGTTATTATTATTATTATCATCATCATCACCATCATCATTTTCCGACATACGGATCTGGTTCATAACCTGGAGACTGCCTACATTTTTATTTATATCTTGAAAATTAGGACAGTCTGTCACGCCATCTTTCTTATGCATCCTTATGTACACCGATCAAATATAGTACCTTTTTGTTTATTGGGTGAATAAAACAAGGGAAACATTATTATGAAGAAAAAATTAAGTACAGTATGTTGGCAACAAGGGGCACACTCTTACCTGGGAAACTCTAGGTAGCTTTTAATACTTTAATTTAATTCTAAACTTTATACTTTTGTCTGATATCAGATCCTATATGGTTTTGCTCAGACCTGGACAGTTTTCTTTTGCTCTTAACAGCCAGAGAACGAGTTTCCAGCTTCCTCTTAAACACGCTGGACATCTTGTCATTCCGAGGACAGCTCAGCTCATACACGACATTAATACATCATTTTAAATTAATTCAGCGGTTCTGTTCGAGAACGGAATGACTTTCAATGATTGCAAAGAAAATCAATCGACATGTAGAAGCACTCATTAGTTTCCCATTTTACATCGTTGTAATTGAGAAAATGCATCATTATACGCATTTAGTTAAGTAGTCAGGGGTTTATTTGCTTCAGAATTTATTTTTTTTGCATATGCCTGTTTAAGTGATAGATATGTTTTATTAGACTTTGATGAGGATCAAGTGTTGAGTTCCTGAGCTTTGGGTTTTAAGATAAAGTCACTCCCTTTGCATACAGACAAACAAACACCAGCACTTTCAGTTCACTACAGAATATATATTGATTGGTGATTTAATTTCCCCTTCAAATTATCATCCGGGGTCTCCATTTCAGCTTGATATGAGCCTTCAGCTTTGCAGAGACTAAATTATGCCCCCCCCCCGCCTACCTCTTACTCATTACAGCCCAGGTGCTGATACCAGCAGAAAATCCTGCTCGCATCACCATCTTTCCCCCTCTCCCGTTCTTCCCGTGCCGCCGAGCTGAGAGACGGCAGAAGGCGAGTCTCCCCGCAGCCGTCGTTCTGGCTGTCACGTCGCAGAGGAGTATCGGAATCTATAAAACAATGTAGCGTGGGCAGGGCTGAAATCAGCTTCATTTAATGCGCTATCACAACGCTTAGGTGAGAGTGACGACAAGATCTATTTAACAATTAATTACCTGTGTCTCGCAATGATCCGGCTAGCTAGCGGCCTGCGTTTAGATACTGAGCTATTGACATTCTCTTTGAATCCGAGCAGAGGGGAGGCAGGATGGCCCCCACATCCATTTATGTCATCAATATCCTCCTATATATATGTCAGATGTGCCATTTCACTCATAGCTATTTCCCACACTGCTGATTACATTATTGTGTTGTTGGGGGGGTTGCGGGGGGGGGGGGGAGGGGGTCTTGGCGCTCTCTTAACTCTCCTTGCAGTAATGTGTCAATAGCCTGCCTCCATGAAACAAGTCAATTTTCTGCCGGCTTGGCAGCAGAATAAATCTCGGAGCTATCCAGAGAGCCAGAGATATTTATAAAGCGCGAGTGCGCGCCTGTGTCCAGGACTGAGCGGGAGTGATTTTTCGTGTCAGTTCTCTCGGAGAGAGATGGGGGAGCAGGTCGCCCTTAAACTAGGCTTGCAGTGATGACCCACTGCATTTGTTTTACTCGCTTTGGCTTAAACGGCAGAAGGAGACTTATATCCGGATGGATGGTGCTATCATGCTCCGGGGCTTCTCAAGAGGATATTGTGCTGGCCTGTGATGAATACGAAGCGGTGCCGGGTACGAGG
>JAODLD010000047.1:6212450-6248139 GCA_026781065.1 Mormyrops boulengeri | reverse complement strand
ATAAAAATTAATCATACCATTATGATTACAAAGAATTACGATATTACAATAGTACAATACAGAATAGACAGAATAGACAATGATCTACAAAAAGAAAGATTATCATCCTGAAATGCAAAGTATTTAATTTATAACATATATATCTATACATACACAGAAAAATATCTCATACATACACACATGCACACACATACATATATATACATTCACACACAAACACACAGTCACATACACACACATATATATGTATGTATGTATGTATATAAACAGAGACCTGCTGGTTCAGATCCCAGGAGGGTCTTGCACTTGTACCCTTGAGGAAGTCCCTTCGACCTGAAGAGCTCTAGTAGGATAGGTGGAGGGATCTGCTAACTCCCTTCGCATAAAGGCATCAGCTAAAGCAAGCAGCAGTCATACTAAGAGCACTAACATGGTCTAATGTCTGCTTTGTTCGCTCCATCACGGCAGAGAGCAGTGCGCGCTCCTCTAACATGGAGGCCTCCCGCGGCCGCGGCAGAAGGGGCCGGCCGCCGCTATGAAAAGGGACCACTGCCTAATTACTATTCAATAAACTCCCGTTAAATTAACAGCTCAATAGGCAGTAACATCTGCTCAGCGCGTCAGGCCACTGAGTCGTCCGTCTTCCTGGATCTTAGCGCGCCTGACATCCCCGTCACATGGATCCCCACAAGAGGACAGGCCTCCTAATTGAAAGCCGGCGATGGCTTTTCGGGCGACAGATGAAGTTCATTCTGGGAGTGGTAAATTATTTAACTTTTCTCCCGTGTTAATACCAAGGCGCTTAACTTAAGGTGTTAAATGTGAGATTGTGGCCATACGTCACAAGAATCGCATTTATCCCTGCAATTTCGACTCAGCTCCTCCTTGCCTGGCCGGTACTTTGGTAGCTTTCACAATGTGTATCTCCCTAATGCTATATCCACTATTACTGCTATTCACAAAATCCATGGCATCTTTTGCCTCAGTGTTATTTTCACCAGCTGATGTTACTGGATACATACGACGAGAACATTCAGAGTGTAGCTGGAAAGACACAGTGCTAGCTGTGCCCTGTCTGGAATTTTAATCTGCAATAAATTGACGTTCATAGTCTCATTCTTATGTCTGTATGTATTATTTTGTCCACCAGTTTATCTCTCTACCTAATCCAGGGATGAGGACAGGTGTTTTCCCTGGAGTTGTCTGAAATTTCTTATAGAAATAAAGAAAAAATACAGATAGCACTCAGGGCTGCAAACTATTTCTAGACAACAAAGTGAAAATTCAGTAATTACTATCTATCTATCTATCTATCTATCTATCTATCTATCTATCTATCTATCGATCAATCTATCTATCTATGTATCTATACATCTATACACATACATGTAATTAACTGAAGAAAAACTATGAGAGTAATTTTAATGCATGGAGGGGCGAGGTTTCTTCATCTCTCAACATCGTGCTGCATATGTGAAATGTACCCATGAAGCTGCCTGGCCCTCATCCATTTCTCACCGATATCTCATATCTTACAGGAGGCTCTGGGGCCGCATCGATTTGGAGCCGCGCTCTTCGGTCAAAGTCGCTGGCTCCGCAGAGCGGCTCTGGCTCAGCTCTCCGCGCCCACAAAGAGGAGGAGAGTGTCTAGGCTTGCAGATAGCTACTGACACAAAGGGGTCAAGCCATTAATCTCAGGCAGATAGAGTCAGCTGCTGATTTCACTACAGCACTGAAGCCAGTCAGCTGATGAGAGCACTCCAGGCAGAGAGAGGGAGAGAGAGAGAGAGAAAGAGAGAGAGAGAGAGAAGTGGGGGTAACATGTTGTGAAGACTTAAAGAGGCAGGCGTTTCACTGTTGCCCACAGAGAACTCCATTCTGAGCCAGTGGCATTTGAGTAAGGCAAAGGGGGGGAGGGACTGGGGGGAGGATCATTAATGAATTCTGCTGAAGGCGTTGGGCTAATTGTAGTGTTTGAAGGATGCACCCAGCCCCTGAGACACTGCACATCAGTCACTCTGTACTCACCTATTCACCTGTGATTGATAGGAGTACAACTGGTGCAACCCTGCAGTAACGTCGAAACAGAGGCCATTGAATGGCACACACACACACGTACACTCACACATACATCTGCATGCACACAAACAGAAATGTGAGCTGAAATACACAGACACACAGTCATACCTGCACAGGTGCATGCATGATGAACACGGTAAAAGTAAGAATCGACTCATTTTCTCTGCTTGGCTTTGCGCGGTCGAGGCGTTCTCCCAGAGCGCTGTGACTTTTCACCCACATGCGAGGCTGGATGTTTCTCCCGAGCTCTCCAGGGTAAGTACAGTCCACCTCGACAGAGCTCCATCTGGGATCTGAGCCAGCAGTGTGCAACCTATGAGACCATACCTTCAGCATCGACACTACCCTCTGCTCCTAACCCCTCAGAGCTGAGTACGTAGGCATGGGAGAAAAAAAAAAACGCAAAGTCAAGATGCTCATCGTCTGGAAGAATGGATCGAGCCGTCAGAGCGAAATCTGACTGACAGGTGAACAAGCACCAGCTTTAAGCTCTATAACCTCGAACTCAACGTGCAGGACCTTTGCCACGGAATCTCTCCCAAACTCCTCTGTCCATCTCATCGAAAAAATACTGGAAACCCACCGTGATTAGTCTTTGTTTTACTGGTTTCACGTTGATCCTCAGGTTGCCACTGCACAGCTAGATAAACACAAGCATGTGCAGAGCAGCTAACATGATACTCACAGGGCGGATACAAAACCTGAAGCACGACCAGATGCGAAACCCAAGCCAGTGTTACCACCTGCCAAGACAAAAAAATATCGATTCCCGCCTCTGTCACGCTATTTCAACCAGTGCCTTGATTAGCCGTCTTTAGCTGCTGTTATTTAGTGTAATCGTAAATGCTTATCAAATAATTGTTTCTAAGTCTGCTTATTGAATAATTTACTTTCTCTAGTAGGAGAATCAATCAGCGTGATGCTGCACTTTGCTTAAATGCTGAGAAAGATAACAATTATACTGAGCAGGAACTGTTTTGGTGAAATTGTTCAAATCCAGGTGAAATGTACAAAAATAGTAACCTCCCATAATGTTCTCACAGTTTGCTATGACTGTCTTGGATAAAGTATCAGCAGGAATCCATTACACTATCACCAGATTCACAAGAGTTCACACTCCATCGGTTTATAAATGAAAAAAATCCAGTATTGTCAAATGACGACTGACGTCTTGCAGGGCCCACGACTGACGACTACCTCTTAAATGCAGCCTTTCGTTTGATTTTATTGTGTTATTAAGTAGATGGTCAAAAGTCCAGAATAATCAATAATCAATCTTGAATCAGATATGAGTCTGCCAGTCTGCCATTGAACTAGAACGAAACAGAATATCAGTGAATATTTTAAGTACACATGAACATTTAAAATATTTCTTTAGCAACCGTGGCACGCAACCAAATTCTCCTCATTTCTCTGATCTGATGTAACACGGACAATTGTAGCAAGCATAGAGATAGACCGCCATTACTTCGGAAACAGAAAGAATAAACAATTTCATTGGTTAATGCAGTCGCCATTTATTAATTCTAATTGGCTAAGAGAGGAGATGGGTGTGTGTGTGTTGTATAGCTTAAACAATGCGTACTAAAACACCAGCATCGGAGGAAGGTACATTTTTGCCTATCCCTTACTTTTACTAATATGCAAATGGTGTTGCAGCAGTTAGATTGACACAATTTGATTATTCCGATATATGGTCTGGATTGATTACGTAGTTGGGTGAAAAGTACAAGTCAGAAAGGGATTTGCACCGCGTCCTTCAGTGACTGGGCTATAAACATGCTTAGAAACAAACAAACAGACAAACAGGGAAATACATGAATTAATTCCTTCTTCCAAGCAATCGCCGTGTTAGGGCTGTTTGCAAGAAGCGTCGCCTGTTTTCCTTCGCAATATTTCTTCGGAGGCGAGGATGCATTTTTCACTGCTGCCTGGGGAAGTCTATAAGCTGTGACAGTAGAAAGGCGCCGTCGGATTTTGACTGGTGATAAGTGTATGATGTGACTGGGAGCTACTTGTTATCTCTGTCTCCTCTTAGACACCCAGACAGCGCGAGACACATTCTTGGTGGCGGAGAAGCGTGTAGAAAAAATGGTCGTGTGTTATTGGTGCTATTATTATTATTATTATTTGTTTCTGTTACCAGAAGCACATGGAAGAGGGTAAAAAACTTTCTGTTAATTGCGGTCCTCTTAGAATTCACCTGTACCAGACCTTATGCAGCAACAACATCTGACTGTGCTTAATCTTAAGCGCTAGCGGCTGTTTCCACTCTTTTATTCTGTCGTAATGGTTCTTATCAGATGAAAATCAAATCACTGAACCTGTAGGCCTCCAGTTCGCATGCAGGGTCTCATCAGTGGAATGTGTTATTTTGGAGACGCGAGAAGCGGATGCTGGAATTGCCACGAAAAATAAATATTTAAATGTTTTCTAATAAACGTGCCTATTTACCTGTTGGTTGTGCTACTTATTCATGACCCTGAAAAGTGAAAGAAACTTTGTTGCAGTGTAACATATTAAGAAATTAATTATTAAAGTTTTTTTTTTAAGTTGTAAATGATACTGGTTATGACTGTAAGATTAAGGTTCCCGATTAAGATCTTTATTCCCCGTAGTCTGATTTTAGCGTGTGTAGTTTGCATGGCACCGGATGATTTTTTTTGGTACTGACACCAAATCGTACATTTAAGTAACTTCTTCCAAGCAGCAAACCATGAAAATATGAATACGCAAGCACATCAGATTTGAACTTTTTTTCTTTTCCCGCTTGCTAAAACAGGCACACACGTGTGTTTTTCACAGACACGTTTTATGATGGTTTGTTTGTTGTTGCTGCATTTTATGTTTTAATGGACGGCCGGACCGTTTCATGAAAGTCTTCCGATAATCTATCACGTACTTATAATAACGTCTCATATCCAACGTCACGCTCGCTGTGCACTGAGCATCAAACATTTATTTTAATGGCAAGATATCTGACCTCCCTAATCCCATCAATTTATCAGCAGTGTATATCTCACCGTGATGAGAAGCCCTTTTTTAATCATTCGTCAGCAGTTCTCAGATTTCACTCAGAAATACTGAGAGACCTGGTTCAGCTTTCACGCAAAGATCAGTCCCTGTTTTACACTCCACCCAATGCCAACATCCACCTCCATTACTTAGTAATTGATGTATGACTCCGTGCGACTCATACAAGTCATCTGTCAAGATAAAGGGAGCTGAACTAAAGCATACCTCATTCTGTCATACCCTTATATTACGATAATAGTGCCTAATCTGGTTCTCCCGAGTTCTTCCGTTAGATCAGATTCTTGAACATACAGATTTCATCTTACCATCATCCGTCCTCTTGTCTGCATTTAATACATTAAAATGAAATACGTACGCCTAGATTGTATGGGTGAAATCTTCGCATTTTCCTTTCACACTATATTAACTAATCATTCAAGGAAGCAATTAAACTGCATATAGCTTGGAGACCCTGGGATCCTCATCTGAAAAAGCTGTTTTGAAAACGTATTCACACATGTACACAAAAGAACGAAACGTTTCTGTTTTTCTCTGCACATTTAGCGTGTGAGAATGTAATTTTGGCGTTGACTGGGACTGATGTGCTAGTCACCGATATCAATAACCTGGGACGATTTCAGATTTACCACCTGAGAAACTGTACTTATTCAATGCATACGACGGACACGTTTTTATCATATTTGTCTGGGTTGTGTAGAAATATCAGTCATTTTAGTGCAATGTATATTTTTCAAAATCCTCTTTCAAAGATTAAGCAGCAGAAACAGGCATCCCGATAATCTCATTTTAGCTGCATCTGTAACAAAACACACTACTCAGCAAAATACTTAAAAGATGAATATGTAAACAAATTCCAGTAACTTATGAGGTGATTCGACCTAAACTCTTCATCATGAAGCATGCAGGGCAGAAATGCTGATTTACTATGTTCTACGAAGAGCGAAGTCTGAATTACGTTATAATTTCGATCTTTAAAAATGATTAAGCATATATGGGTCAAATGTAATATGCAACCACAGGTCTCAAGTATTTAACAATAACATTTTTACAGGTCCCATCAGTGGATTTAATTCAAGTAAATCAGTAGATTTAAGGTCAAATTCAAAAGCAAAATCAATGCCAATAACCTTTTTGAACATCTCTATTGTTTATACTTTTTTGAGGAAATTCTTCTTTTTTTTTTTTAAATGAAGTCTTGGATGATTTCTACAGTATATGCAGATAGCTTAGTGAATATAGACTGTAATTCTACCAGTTCTACCTATAGTGTAATACACTCAACTTACAATAAAATCCTTCCAGTGGAACATTTGTTGGGATGTTATCAGCTCTCTAGGATAATAACATCCATCTTCTGTAACACCAGGCAGTGTAAGGAAAATGAAAACATGGTTGGTTTAATTTGAAGAGGCAGAGCAGCGAAATCATCCAGTGACCATGTGATTCAGTGATTCAAGCTCATTTTCCGCACTGTAACTCCAGTGTGGTTTGAATGTAACTTCCTTCCTTCTGCTCTCATTCAGTAACTCAGCTACAGTGTCCCTTGCAGTGCTGGTTTTGCACTCTGGTGCATCACTGAAATCGCCATCGTGGAGGCACTAATTCACTGGTAAACACTGCGAAGCTTATTCGCTGTGCATTCCAGAGCAAGTGAAACGGACACCCATGGATGGTCCTTATACTGATTTAAAAGGAGTACAAAAATTACACTGATAACTGAAGTAATAGAAGGATTATTTATTAAAAGCAATTCAGAGGTAAATTTGAATTGACCAACTTTGACTAAGCTAATGGTATTGTGGAGTTCTGTCTTGCCCAGTGTTACATCAATTTTATCTAGCTATTCTATTACAAAAAACATTCAAAATAAACAGAAGGGTAATTAAAAGGCAGGCATGCTGAGAATGGAGTGTACTGAGGTCACCTTCTAATCCCAGCTATTGCGGTAGATTGTTGCTTAATATATTGATTTAAAAAAAATCTATAAATGCACATCAGCCACTTGACATCTCTTTGGGGAAGTTCAAGTTCTGGTTCTACCAAAAGTAGAACTGTTTGTAATAGTAACATTGCAACAGAAATTGACTGCAACACTGTATCACTCCTTTGTGTTCCTGCCCCATACTTTGTCAAAGCCTGTGTAAGAACTCTAGCTGTGTAGTATTCTGAGAAGGTTCAGTCAGAAGGTGCTCATCTTTGACAAGACAATTTACACCTTTGCACGCATTCATTACACTCAAGGCAGTGACCAGGAATTGCAAGTGGCCCGCCAGTTTCTCAACTCTTTTCTGCCTGTGAGCATTTCCTATATATCGTGGGTACAAGTAGTTCAGCTTTATGATTGGCGATAAACAGAAATGGAGTATTTGAAGACCTCTACTATGATAATAATTCATGAATCCCTTTTAAGGTCTGTATGAAGAGCTAATGATGAATAACGAACCAATGTAAAAATCAACAACCAGTGAAAGTGTTTGAAAACTGTGTTTCAAAACAAATCTCGTATGGTGGTACCAAAATGTTAAGTATTGAGTCCATCATCAGGACCATAAATGAATCAACAACTTCATGAATTTGGTCAGCTGAGTGTGGAAAAACTGCAAATCGCTAACATTCGTACTACAAAAAAATTATAATAAAAACTAACACTGTCTCAATAACAAAAAAATAAAGAAATATTGAAAGATTAAAAAAATGTTTACTGCATGAGTACTGTCTAGAAGAAAAGCCAGAATAAAATAAAATATTACTAAATCTAAAACTGACATTAAACCAACTCTTGCACTGTTTTGCTTGGATAAGAATTTAGCTATCATAAAAATAGATCACCAATTTATCTTTCATAAAAAGAAGATTACCAATATTTCCACTGTAAGTTAGACAGAATAGCCAGTACATACAATTCCATTGTATGGTAACTTGTTAAAAACAAGATAATCTGCTTGTAAGTGACAAGAAAGTTCATATAATATTAATTAATTTGCGCAATTCATCAACCTTTCCCGAAAATAAAAAGGACAGTCTAGGAAGATTTTAATGTTATGATTTGAATTCTCAGAGTTTGTTGAGTTTGTACAGTAAAGGGGTGAGAATGCAAGTATAATACAAATACACTTTAAAGTAAACAATAAAAAAAATCATTTCAAGGCAAGAACGGACTGATGAAACTTATTTAAAACTCCTTCGAGTAAACACAAATGATAAACATCACATTAGGGTCAAACACTACTGGCAAACATGCACGTTTACTACAGATTAGCCCATGTAGTGCGCTTGAGAAATTCCCACATGACCACATACTTTTGCAGAACTTCAGACACATAAAGCAGATTAACAGTTAATAAACAAACAAACAAATAAATAAAAACTGGTATTGGGAGCCAATTAGCATGTGGTATTTTTTCCAGGATAGAAAAGAAATTAAACAAATAGATAATAACACATTATTATTAGGATATCATTTAATGCTGTTCTCTTATCAGCCTATAGTCATTTGATGCTAGACATTTTTTTTCTTAGATCGCAATAAATGCTTAGTGAGCACGTCTGATTTTGCCCTCGAATAAATAAATTAGGTAAATAATATGTACTTCTACTTGGAATTGCCGATTAATTATTATTAGATCTAACGTTTCATAAAAATCACTTACACCGCACTTCGGTCCTACGAATATTAACCAGACAACAACGACAACTACAATAACAACAATACGTTTTGAATATTAAATCACGACAACCAGCCTGTGCGTTAGAAATATTCACTCACGTATCACTGAATCAGGGCCAGTCGACCCTAGGCGACATAGGCGATTACCAAGGGCGCCATTTGATTGGGGGCGCAAAAGAGGGAGTGAAAGAATCATAAGAAATACCTCTGGTTGCATTCCGGGACATTACAGTTACACTAGCTTTAATATTTCACAACTTTTCATATGAAACAGATGCTAGCTAAATACCCTGTGCTATTGAGATATTTCAAATATAATGAGCTGACAAGATTTATTTTCTACTACTCTGGGGGGGCGCCCAGCAAAATCTTGCCTATGGCGACCGAACACCAAGGACCAGTACTGCCCTGAAAATACGCAAGGTTTCAAACGAGAGACCCAGACGCCCACGTTCACGTTCGGCCAGTCAGACGCGCGGCGGCAGTGTTAGTAAATAAAGGTGGCCTGTAATTAGAGCAAGCATCACACCACATTCAGTCTCAAAGCCCCACCCAAGGAAACACCTCAGAGCCTTGTGCCAGAAAGTGCGGCGTTTTCAGCGGACACGCTAGCAAAGCCAAGGCAGACACGCACGGTGTTCGTTCCTCATACAAGAAAGATAAACTATGCCGCTAGTCGTTGGTAGGTGTATATTTAGGTTAATATGTAACCTGGTCATTGGCGTTGATTAGTAATTTACGGTCTTCTTATGAATTTCTGCTAAAATTCAATATGATACTATTATTTGTTTTTTAGAAATACATTTTTAAGAAAAACATATTCGGTTATCCATATCTTATCTACCGGTAAGATTAAACGGTCTTTTTGGCAAATCACCAATCGCACTTCCTGCTATTTAAGTAACAGATGAAGTTGGAAAAACACAAAGTAGCACAATATTCAGGTGATAAGAAAAAGAGACGTCGTTTCATTTAACGTGTCATTGCATCTGCATTTTATTAAATCATATATACGGATATCGAAATTAAATAATCTAACTTGCACGTATAGAAATTGTATTGGTTTCGTTTATATGACGTAATATCGCAGCCATGGAGAAATGACTTGCGCGTCTTTAATATGGATAGCTTTACCGTAAATCGGAACCCTCGGTCATATAAAGTATAATTCTACATTAAGCAATAATCGTAATTTATGTTTTTCTATTTATTTACTATTAAAAACAGTCAAATTGTATTAATAGATGAAAGCATACAGATATACATCCGTTTTCAATAAAAAAAGACATAATGAAAAATCACAACAAAAGAATGCAAAAAAGCTTCCTCAGATTTTTTTTTTTAAAGATCTATCGTCTGTGAAATCAGAAATAGCACGCGCATGAAAGTGGCATACATTCCAGAGCAAAACTGTCTAGTCAGACAACTGGAAATAAGGCGTGCAGAGTCATGTCAAGGACGTTACTTAAAAGCAGAAGCATAAAGCTCCGTATCTGATCCTCCGATTAGATTCCAACATGTATATATAACGAAAACAGTACATTAACGATGACTTAACTGCGTCCATTTCTAGCTAAAATACAATTTTATTTGTTTGCTTGTTTGTTTGTTTGTTTGTTTCCTGTGCTCCTTCTGCAAAAATGTAATTGAAAATTTAGGGAAGCAGTGGATGACCAAGTTAATGAATAAATACGTATATTATTCCTAAATACGTGGTAAAATAGCATTATGTAATCACTTTTCAAAGGCTCAGTAATTTTTAATCTTGGACAGATTGATTCTCCCGCCTCCAAGTTTTATATTATTTTGTCTGCCGCCTTTAATTACTATCTTGGGGCACAGACAAGTAATTGAAAGACTTACTCCCCTTGATGTCATAACCAATAACGTTACACCTTCCTAAATTCTTGAAATAGGACATGAAGCGTTACCCACGTGAAGTGAGTCTTGAACTTGAGGTAGGCTACTTATTTATTTGAAAGACTTCGCAATGTCCGTGTTAATGGTATCAGTGGCGCCTCTAGTGCTCGGTTTTCTTTCGTTTCACATGCTAATTCCACTAGACACGATTGTTTATGCCGTTTTGAGGACATAATAATTCATGTTTTTATATTGCATTATTTATTCAGAATTTTAAGTAGCATACTTGGGCGAAAAGCAAAGACGAGAAAGAAAAATCTGCGGTTATATAAAAGTTCCTTATATGCATAGTATTAAAGACGATAAATTATTGGCTTACAGTCACGATTTAGAACATATAAGGGAAAAAAATAAACAACAAAACACGAATGATTAATTGATTTATTATTTCGTTGGACCGTTATTCATTCGATACGATATTGTAAATACCATTGTCTTCATCAATTCAGATACGGTATTCATCAAAAATAAACACAAAATACATTTAAAGAACGCAGTACAGGATTGATCAATGCAACAATATTTCGATTATTTCCTGAGGTATCTGAAGGCTATTAAAGGAATGATATTTATACAAAACATTTTTGCAAAACTTATGCAAGATAAATTTTGAAATTGGGGTTAAAATATTTTTGTGGTTTTATTGGTATGTCGGACCTTATAAAGGTGACATAAAATTGCGCAAATTTAACAATAGCCACATTTATATTCATGGTAAACTGTAAACTAAAATAATCGGGAAACTTTTGTTCTCCGTTCAAAGAACCAACATTTGAATATCAGGCACCAGATCTGTAAGCTGAAATGATATTAGCTCCCAAAACAATTTATAGTTCAGTCAATATAAGGTTTATTTCATAAATCTGAAATAGCTAAAAAATAAAACGATTTATTATAATTTACCCCAAAGCACACATACTCTGTTCTCTTTATAACAATTTCATTTACAATCGTTACAAATATCAGATCTAAAATCATGCTTGTATGTAATACGTACAATACGTCACAAAGGAGTGGAGCACCCACAAACCAAACGAAACGAAGAATAAACGTATTAAAAATAAAAATTAATTCCGGCGTCGCCCACCCGATTAGCTATTTATTCGCGAAAGCACCCACATACACCGGAATACAGTAGGCCTCTCGACCAGAGTGCACATAAAGAGCAGAACAAACGAAAAATCAAGGACAAGAACAGCAGGAGATTTTATAGGAGATGAAATATCTTACTGGTGATGTAAGGTGGCCCTTTGCACTTGAATTATGGCACAGAAGATTTAGCTGAGCTGAAGGGGACGCTGCCTTCTCTCTCTCCCTGTCAGAAGTATTAGCAGTCTTGATATATCGTCTGGCTCTGCATTACCTTTATAAAACATAAGCGCATATCAACCAAGCCAGGAGCATAGTGGTCTATCGAAGAAAACGGTCCAAAATAAGCTAGACGGACTACACAGTCTAATAAACTATTTCATCTATACATCTCGACGTTTCCAAACATTATTTCGTTACTAGGCGCCTTTTAAAACCACGCTTTAAAATCCCAAAAAGATAAAACCTCCGGTGTTTTTCTTTCGTCATACCGATACGCATGCATCACCTGCCGACGGATCCGGCCGAATCGCTTAAATGGTCCGAAAATGCTCGTATTTTAAATGTATTTGGAGACCTCGTTAGTTTGTTCTCGTTCGTGTTTAGATCTAGTGGTATATGGCCAAACGACCAATTTAGAAAAAAAAATGACAAGAGCATAACGCGTTATAATTCAGCTGGGCTCCGCCTCCCGGCCGTGCCTTCTAATTAATGGGGCTCCCTACTTGCAAAACCCTGCATTGGACTGCAACATTGTCAAAGAGTGAAAGAGAGAGGGTGAAAGTGCCACTGGAGATAATTGATTACCTCCCAATCAACAATAACTTGTTAGTGATAGTCAATTCTGGCGACTCTTCGAGCCTCGCCATTTCAGGGAAGTACCATTTTCCTACGGAGTGCCACACGTCGTGGGGGAAGCACTACTGCCAAAGAAAGCTTGGATCGAAAACGAGGAAATACGGAATTTAAAATACTGAAAATAAAATAATTCACCCTGATGACAAACCACACAGCATGCCATTTCATTCGGCGACTATAATCTGACGTTCTTTCCGTTCTTTATCCTGTTGTTTCCCAGAGTTTATGTTTGTTTGATTAGTAGGATTATATTTATACATTTTCAACTAAATCTGCATAACTATAGCGGAAGAATGACATCCAAAGAAGAGGCAAAAGCTTCGGCGGTTGAAGAAAGACGGCGAAGTCCGTTGGACCATCTTCCGCCGCCTGCCAACTCCAACAAACCCCTAACCCCATTCAGTATTGAGGACATTCTTAGCAAACCCTCGGTTAAGCGAAGTTACACACTCTGCGGCACAGCACACCTGATTTCTTCTGCAGAAAAACACCCTCAGTCGGGTCTTCCCTTATCCAATCGGGCACTGCTCACCCAGACGTCTCCGCTTTGCGCCCTCGAGGAACTAGCCAGCAAAACCTTCAAAGGACTTGAAGTAAGCGTTCTTCAGGCGGCAGAAGGTATGTTTCGATTATTTTCGAAATTATTGCAATCGGTGAATAATTCAGAGACATGTTTGGTATTGAAATAGCAACGCCAAAACTAAAATAGTGAACTGAAGCCCTTAGAAAATACGAAAAAAAAAATGTTCAAGTCTTACTACTGTAAGTTGACATGTTTGTACAGCCTCATGCTTATTTAATTCATTTATTTTGATCAGTATTTAACAGTTAATAGGCCTATGTAAATAAATTAACGCAACGAAAGTCAAGTAATTATTTAAGGCCTGCCAGGTTATCATAATATAATACTCTGTTCTTTGTCTTTTTTGAGAGCTTACACTTGCACACTAAAAAAACTCCGTTCGCACAGAATAATTGTTTACCATTGTTGATTTTTATAATTGCATTGAAGTTGACTATAAGGCGGTGGAAATTGATAGTTGAATCTGATTCAGAATCATAACTGTTAAAGGTAGCATATATTATGAAGGGAGAAATTTGAAAAAATAATACACTACATGCAGAACACAAACAAGCTTTTTAAATCTAACCACCCGGAATTATAAACTTTAAAAAATTACACTATTTATACACGACTTCTTTATGTTTTCGCTACGTGATTATTTTAGTTATAAAGTATTTGGAAAACTTTGCGCGCTAACGACTTTTAATTTGGCCTGCATTATTTTTAATTAATAATATTCTCGTGGGATGTACATATATGCAATATCAAACAGGTAATGTCAATTTAATTTATCTTCACAGGTCGCGACGGAATGACCCTATTTGGGCAAAGGAACACGCCCAAAAAGCGAAGAAAGTCCAGAACAGCCTTCACGAACCATCAGATATATGAACTGGAGAAAAGATTCTTATATCAGAAATACTTGTCCCCTGCTGACCGAGATCAAATCGCTCAGCAGCTCGGGCTAACAAACGCCCAAGTCATTACCTGGTTTCAGAACCGCAGAGCGAAGCTGAAGAGGGATTTGGAAGAAATGAAAGCGGATGTAGAATCGGCCAAAGCTATTGGTTCGGTACCTTTGGAAAAAATCGCCAAACTGGCAGACCTCGAGAAATGTGCAAACGGAACACTGGGAACCTCGCGGTCCGAGTCGCCAGCGCTGTCCGCACAGGAGCAGGAGATCTCAAACAAATTACGAATGTCCCCGCTGTCCCCGTTCACAGACCACACAACAAGCAAAGAGTGTTCAGAAGACGAAGACGTGGAAATTGACGTGGACGACTGATAGATTATTTCCGAGCCACAATAATGATAATAACAGCAACAACCACTATTCATAACCATTGTTGTTGTTATTATCATTATATCACAAGAACTATGAACTTAAACTGACATTTTGTTGACGAAAATATTGAAAGCGAAGCATGAACGATTCGTAGCGCTATACACATTGACAGCGATATTATTCTGATCCTTCCTCTGTATTTAATCAAGACGACAGTCTTCAGTAAAAGCAATAAGCAGTGTATTTAAGGAGACGTCTCAAACGAAGGACAAAGCAAGGACTTTGACTGAATTATGTGCGTTTTTAAACAGACACGCACACCGGTACATTCACTTGTTTGCTCCTATGTTGGCAATCTCATAAAGTATTTTTATCGCTCCATTATCGAACCTTTTTCAGCTTTTGCATGATATATAAATGCATGTTTAGTTTTCATAAATGTATTCGCTTTTGTTTTAAACTTTACAGCTTGTTTGTTTTTTCTTTTTAATTTATCCAAAATTCCATTTCCCCACGTGCGTATGCGGGGCGTGTGTGTGTGTGTCTGTGCGTGTGTGTGCATTTAGGCTATTTGCATATTCAGCCACGCAGCATAACGCTTATTTATACGGTATTGCATGAATCGAAAGGGTGATTGAAGTGAAGCGTTTGATCGACGAACGTACAATAAAGTTTCAGACAAGAACATGGGCAAAATTATTCAGAAAAAAATCTATTGCGGTGATTTTAACAAGCTGTCGATTAATTTACTTTTCAGTAGTTCTAAATTCCTTTGTTTGAATACAATAAAGTAATTTACATTTTAATAGATTTGCTATGTTTTGTATGCCTGTAAGTGCCTTTTTAACCCAGGACACTATTTAAACCAATGTAAAATGCGTAATGTATATAAAATGAAAATAAAAAATCCCTTTTCTCAGAATATTTCAGTTTGTTGTATTATAATAATTCACGTGTTGTTTAATGTACTAGTAAATGTACTAGTAACATTTCTGGGCTTTGTGGAATAAGGCATTATTAAATAATGTCGTTAAAGCAGAATTAGGTCCAAATAAATTACTTTTGTTTATTTATATTGTAAAATTTTATTTTATAAATATATAAACTTACACTTGCCTTTTCGTATTTTCGTTGGTTTTTACATAGCAACAAATTCAATGTAGTGTATCTATAAGCATACACCGTAACGTCAAAACCGAAAAGTGCTTAGGTAACTTATTTTGTATATATTCGCAAAATGAGTAAACAGCGTGAAAACCGCTTACTTTAAGTATAAACGTTTTCAATAATATTTAAATACAGAAAGTTCATTCTAGTTTTAAGTTTTCGACACCTCGCCTTCTTTACTGTGTTTTTTTGCTTCTGAAAATATCCGGACCATTTCTCTAGCGCGGCATCCTTCCCTTTTCACATTCTAAAAGCGTAACCTGCCTTCTTGACCCGGCAACGTGTGTTTTCCTATTCTTAACGAAATTTATGTGAGAAACACAAATCTGGTCCTGGGAGAAAAAAAGAGTGGATGCCACAAAAAACACAAAGTTTTGGGCCAGTTTCTCTAAGGCTATATAATTCCTCTTTGAAAAGGGGTGAGGCTGTAATTTTTAGCGTAAAGCATGAAAACTGGGGACAAATGAGCAGTCTTCCCCGATGTGACAAGGGACAATGGGCCATGCACAGTTTCCCGCAGCTCTCAATACTGAGACAAGTGTGTCCCACTGCACAAAAAGGACACAAACGTTTGGAGGCCATATGGTTTTTGTATTTTCTTCACAAATTTTAGACAATTTGATGGATTGAGTTAACCCTCTTTTTAAACTGTTTAACTCCATTTTACAAAAGCTATAATGCATACATAGGCCCTCTCTTCACGAGGGCATCTGTGTCCATTAATGCCGACTCCTTTCTTTGCCTGTTTAGCTTGGCATTTTAAACAAGTCTATGAATTACAATGAAACTCGCTCTTTTTTTTATAAAGCACTTGTCTCTTTCCCTTTTTAGGGGCTTGAAATAATACGGCTGACTTTTATCCAGAGATTTTTTTTAGGTCCCACATCTTGTGGCGAAAGTGTTTTTCATGTTAAGTAGGGGAGTCATAAAATGTTTAAACAGTGACATTTATGCGAGTGTCTGGTAAATGGGAGTCTTTTGTTTGTTTTCTTTTCCACTCTATTTCTTTTTTCTCTTTATGCCCTTTGTCTTTAGAGAGTTTAATGAAGCTGAAAACATGATGATGTGAGAAAGAGTATCCAAGAGAAGAAAAGGATTCTGTGATCAAGGAAGGGCCACATTCAACTTTAGATTTCTTAAAAAGGAACGAAGTGCCACGCGGATGCATTCCTGCTACTCGCGCACGTGATTAGGTATATGGACTTGTTTAATTTTGTTAGGCGCATCTAGTTTCTGCTTGTTAGCGAATAACGGTTATGGGACCCAGGCTAAATGTTACTAAAAACCTGTCATATATCGATAAGTTCAAAATAAATTGCAATAAAATAATTTTTGACCGTTAAAAAACAAAATAGCTGCAATTATTATTATTATTATCATTATTATTAATAATAATGATGATAATAATAATAATAATACGCATCTTCCAATCGTCTAGGATTACGGGATAACAACAACAACAATAATAATAACAATAACAATAACAAATAATAATAATAATAATAAATTCAGTTGTTTCCCTTAATCGCACTGTAACGTTTCGGTAGCTTCCTGTGACACGTGCGATGGGTTTGTTGACTTACCACGGTATGAAATAAAATATTGTACCTATTCGTTAACGAAGATTTTTCCCCCAAAAAAGGGTCGTTTACATTACTGAGTCGCTATGAAACAAAAGTATACTTCAATACCACCTGGGTCTATTGAACGTGACCACTTCCCCAAACACCGCTTCTCCAGGTAAAACATGTAAACAGGTGTACACAGATAAGTCCAAAAATAAGTCTAAAGTGGGTTAAATTAATTTTAACAATTCGCTATTCATTTAGATACGTTATTCGTGTGGCCATGTTTTAACATTCACCGATGCACATTAATAATATGCACGTGCCTAGATTATAGTAATGATAACTAATAATGCGAAAAATTGTGCTTCTTGTGTTTTCGCTGAGCGTCGGACTTTCTTGGTTGGTAGGTGCATGCGCACAAACACCCACAGGAACCTAATTTTGGAGAGCTTGCGTTGTATTATTAATCTAGTAACAAAGTTGCTCAATATATCACATTTGCCCCCGCAACTGTAATACAGAGATCCTCAGACAAACCATGTTTATTATATCAGCAAAGGTTGAAGCAGTCTGAGTTTGTAGATACCAGTTCCTTATTTTATGAGGTGTTGTCAAACGTGGCAACGATAAGTAATACTACAATCTGAGAGACCAGAACGTGGTAATTAATCCCAAAGCCTTAAGTGTATTTCAGTTCAAGAGAAAAAAAATCGCTAATTCAATCGTCCGGAAAATTGAAGTTTGATGCATGAGTCCCTGCTGAAACAATAGGTCGCCCCATGCTCACGCTCTCTCTCTCTCTCTCTCTCTCTCTCTCTCTCACTCACACACACACACACACACACACGCACACACACTCGATCTCATTTGCCATCGCTCTGATGACGTGGAAAAGTTAAAGACAAACTGATCTATACACCATATGAATTATGAATATATATAAGTATGTATTTATTTGTGAACATAAATACAAAATAAAAAAGTCGGTAGAATGTGAAAAATTCTTTCTTTAAATTAATGTTAAACTGATTAACAAGGGAGTTTGTAAATTCACTTTGGTCTGTTTTTCCAGGCGCGTATATGCAAATAAATTAAAAAATCAGTTGTTTTATGGAAATATTTATTTTAATGAATTTATTTCATGACATAATTAAAGTAATTTTGGTTTATTTTCTATAACTAAAGCACACTGCAATGTTTTACCGACTATATTACTTATAGGCCTACATATATAAAACAGAAATGTTGTATGCATCTTTTATTTTCTGTGCGGTAGAATATGAATACAGGGTTTATTTTCTACTAAATTTCACCGAAACATTTTGGTGGTCAGCTTGGTGATAGCAACACACACACACACACACACACACACACATACACACATACATACACACACACACACACACACACACACACACACACACACACACAAAAACACTTTTTATCGACTCTGTGCTAGATGGCTTGTCACTAAAGTGCATGATTTGAGATGAGAAATGACCTAGATTAACCTAAGGGGGGAGCTTGATTGATCACTAAATAGGGTGAATTTGAAAGTTTTAGTCATAACGTTCCTGTAGAGCCCGTTAATACTTCAAACTTCAATTTTACGGGCTATTGAACTAAGCATGTCCCTGACAAAATTGATATATGTATTAATTTTCTTCAACTGTTGATTAATTACTCTCCACTGAAAGAATTATATGAAACACTTTGCCTTGAATTTGCATATTAATCAAATTCTACTTGATAATTCACACAGAGCAATAGATTTAGGGGAATTGTGAAGCATAACTTGAGGAAAAAAAACTATACAGACCCTAAAATATTTTTTCCTCTCCCTTACTGCTAAGCTGCTTGTCTAGTGTATTAAAATCAAAGATGCAGAACGAGTTAGCCTAGCTATTTGGTGAAAACAGAAATTGCCTGTCCAGTTTTATGATGTGCTCGTGCTGAGCAGGCAGATCTTAATGTGTCCTGTCAAAATAGCGAAGATTTAAAGGAGCTCGAGGCCCTCCTCAACGCGCCGCTAATTTATGTGCGCGTGCGTTTCTACGTCGACCGTTATCCTAGTTGTAACGTTCTGAGAGCTGTCAGTGTCCAAATAACTGAGTAAATATGCATATACTTGGCAAGTGAACGGTAATTTCAAGCTTGGAAAATCAAAATCATAAAGTAACGTTTCAAAAATAAATGTAAATGTTTTGCAAAACAGATTGCAAAGAAGTCATTACATGCGCAAAAAAAATCTTAGAAATTAAACCAAATGTTGAATTGAAAGGCGACTAAGTTACACAACATTGTTAGCAACAACAGAATAGAATTTCATTGATATCGACAACCGCAGATTCAAAAGGACAGTATGAGTTCATTGATTTTTAGAATGAACTTTGTTGCATAAAAATAGGCCTACGTAAAAATATACTGCAAACAAAACATTTTTTACTCTATATCTTTATGTCTCTGTGGGCTATTAACGTAAGCTCAGTTCTTGAGCTTTCAATAATACTTTTAAGAGTGACAGTAATATTTATCATTATGATCATATTTTTTAAGTTAGAGAGAAAGTGAAATTTCAAAAATTATCCCGGCTTACCAATATCTAATATATAGAGAGCAGAAAAACAGAACTATAAATCCATATAGCTATAAAAATGATAATATGTATGCATATTTTCAAATCCCAAGCACGAATCTTTATACCTGAACCAGGGTGTGACCACTAAGTCACTTCATTAACGCGTCCAATTCATCTTGGAAGCAACCCAAATTCGAATAAAAATTGTACAAAACTTTTAAAGGTACTGAAAAAACTCTTGAAAAAAAAGCTGTTACACCCTCACACGTGACCTGAAGCTACACCGTGCTTATACGTAAAGGCTATAGCCGTTAATGCTCTCCTGATTTTACCATCATCACGTGGGATTTAATGCCGACCTAACTACATTGGTAAGAGTTTCCTTTGGTAATCAAGAAAATCCAGTTACACTGTGGAAAAGTAACGATACCGGCACTTCTTTCTGGTAGGTATTTAAGTATGCTATATTTAATATTAGTAATACAACATCTAGCGACGATGTTCAGTAGTTACAAGATTGATGGATAGCTACAACATGGTATATGACGGCAATCTTGCGAGTACTCACAACAGCTGCGGTCAACAACACATATTACATTACTAATAATTCTGCCAATAAAGTTTCAAGCTATCAAGCTAAGTGTATGTATTTACTGCTATACTTCTGAAAAGCGTATTTTAGCTACAGATATGTTTGGGATGTCTTAGTGTACCCAACAAAGTTCGGCCATCAGAAAGCCCGCTAGAGTAGTCACAGCCATTGAGTTACCTTGACCACCGACATGACATTTTAAAGAAAATTTTACGAAATTTTAGATCAGGTAGAACTTGTAGCTGTCAAAACAGTCTCAATAGTTACGTTAATTGTTTTAGATCTTCTTGTAACATACTTGTTAATTTCCTCAGTTGTAGTCATGTTGAAAATGGCAGAGTGTCTTAAAAAAACCAAGCGGAATAAGGGGCAATTCCATGACATACCCTTAGGGGGACTCAGTCCCCAGAAATGTGTGCGAAAATACGAGACATGTCCAATAAACGGATTTGGAAAAAGACATTTTCCGAGGGGGCGGAGACAAAAAAATAGGAACTTCCCTAGAATGGGGCCTAAAGTCGCTGAATTATTAGAAATTTCACTAGACTGCAAAGCTGTGTATACTGTAGAACTACAGGTTAAATGTATTCGTCAAGGATCTAATTAGGGAACCATAAATAATTTTAAACAAAATCTTCGTGTGGCACTGAGTACAAAGGATCACAGGAAAAACGCAGCTTTTTAGTATAACACATATCTGGATAAAAGCAAATGAATCAAAAATATGAAATAGGCTTACATGTGTACAGGCGGGCGCTTTCAATTATAAAAACACGCAGAGTCCCGGGATGAGACGGCGTAATTCCCGTAAGTCAATGCTTGTGCGAGTAACGCGAAATGACCGCGCGTTCAAAGTTTTCATGCACTTGGAATTTTAAACCCCTAAAGCTGAAGATGGGGATCAAGATGGAACCCCGAAAAAGCTGCCAAACCCGGAGGGAATTAAAAGGAAAACCGGGATAGACTAGCTGATAATACATATATTTACATAGCTTTTTCCAACCAATAAGTAAATAAGTACATAGATAGATAGATAGATAGATATACATACACACACATACATACATACACACATACATACAGTACATACATACACAAATACATACATACACAAATTCATACACATATACAGTACATACACACATACACACATATATATACACACATACATACATACACACATACATACAGTACATACATACACACAAATACATACATACACAAATTCATACACATATACAGTACATACATACACACAGTACATACATACATACATGCACACATACATATATACATACACACATACATACACACACATATACACATACATACATATACACATACATACATACATACACACACATACATAAATACATATACACACATACATACATACATATATACATACATACACACACACACATACACACACATACATACACACACACATACATACACACACATACATACACACACACACACATACATACACACATACATACACGCCACCAGTTTCGCGGCTCATAAACTTCCAACAAAACTTGGGTTGGGTCAGTTTCTGCTGGACCTTTACGTGTTGTCTGACGTCACTACTGTTAGTTGTAATCTTTATTAAAGATGCATCCCAAAGTTATAGTCATTTTAAGCCAGAAAAATTAAGTATGAGTATAAACAGAAATGATTCACACTCAGTGGAAAAGTAAAGAAAAAACTGTTATATGCTCTAAGCGCGTTTTATATTAACTATTTTTTGGTAACAAACAAGGCAAATTGCTTCATATCAGAGCAGTATAACGGACAGTTCATTAGAATTTTATTTATTGTCAAATATTTCCGTTTGGGAGCACTACATCATGAATGAAATAATGAAGCAATATCTTTGGTAATAAAGATTAGTTTTAGGCAGATAATGGCTTTAAATTATTATAGAAAGCTGAAAACATTTTTACCGCTTCAAATTGACGGTAGTCATATATTGACATGGGATTGTCAATATATGGTATACTGGTTAGAAATTCTGGGTCGCCGTGCGCTTTCTGAAATACATCATTTGATGAAGTAATATATAGGAAAGCGCAAATCAGGTTATTTTCGGTGTGCTTAAATAAGGCTAATTATTTTTAAACCTTACATACAAGCAGGTGTGAGCCGTGACACCGAAGAAAAAGTCTTCAGGCGCAATAAACAAAGAGGAATCGCTTTTGTTTGCTAAGTGCTGTAGAGAGTTTGCTTGGATGTTGCCCCTGACAAACCCCAGCGTGTAACTCCACCACTGACAGAGATTTAAATTGGGAACTGATGGGGGTGACTGTCCTGGAGGCATAATTAGTTGATTGGATGGCAGAACAAACGCTGTGGCCGATATCTGACTCGCATATGGACGGACAGTCAAGCCCACGTCCTGTTGGATCTATCCCTATTCGGGGCATTGAAAACGCAGGCATCTGAAAATATGACAATGGAGTACACGGGGAAACTGGCTTCTTATAAACATCATCTTTAGAGGTACTGGAAAGTTCATACAATACACGGCTGAGTTATGGCACGAAGGCCCCATGTTACTTTTTTATATCTACGCGATTAACAGTTGTACTGTATACCCAAATAGCTCTGTAATTGTTTTTGAATATACCACAAACAACATCGTAGGCCTGTTATTGTGGTTCCCATTTGATGGTATTTGTTAGATTTTAAATACAAAGGCATTAAAATACAGTGTCAGGTTAATTGGTTATTTCAACGATTTTTGTCATTTAAATAAACGTTTGATATGTTTAATCACGATGTTTAATGGTTCGTCTTAAAGCTCAGTGAAAATTTTTGGTAACTTAAGAATAACATTCCTGTAAGCTTCCGGGAACATTTACACCTGGATAGCAGCTATTTCGGGAATACCCTCTTCTCACCGACTAAATTCTCAAGTAACATAACCTTGTAGTCTGAATTGATTTATGTAAGTAGCATAGCAGATGATCAAAGGTTTTGAAGTTCAATCTTTAAAGTACAAAATAACAGTGTAAATTATGGAAAACGGATTTCACAGAAATGAGTTCAAAGCAGCGCATCCCAGCACTTTCGAATGAATTAAATGTTATACAAAACTAGAATTTTTCATACTGTAAACACATCAGCGATTCTGCTCATTTTCCTAATTAAAACTAAGGAAACAAAATTATTATTAAGAAAATGAAAGAAGATAACACACCGAGAACGCGAGATTGAGATGCTTGGTGATTGAGACGTAGGACCTGTATTGGATATTCCTCTCGCTCCCATTGCTAAAGAAAACTATCGTATTTCAATATTCTGTGAAATGGATGAAAATGAGAGATAATTAGTCACTAGGAGTGTAACAGCTGTGTAAAGAATACAAGTGCGAAGCATGTCTAGCCAATGCCAAGCTCATTAAAATGTGTACTCCACTGTCATCTAGTGGCAAACAATTCTAACGACACTAGCAATCATTTGGGCCGCAACGAAAGGCAGGTGTTTTTCCGGAAAGCTTCGTAATGGTTTGGACGAAATTATTTCGTACCGATTATCGTTCGTTACCCGAAACCCTTCGTAACTAAATTTAGTTCGTAATCTCCTTCGTAAATTAAGGAGTGAGCCGACTCATTGGTTATTTTCTACATCGTTCATTATTTTAACTTTTGCCTACAAAAAAAAAAACAAATATACTGACGCTGTTTTTGTACAACGTAACAACAACAACAATAATATAGGTCAATGTTGCCAATTATAGGCTGTAAATTAGCGCAAAATGGGCCGCTCCTAGCTTTAACACCTGTACACCTGTTCAGTACGTAACAGGGTTGTGCACAAATCAGAATTGAATTTAAAATGCCCCTTGAATTAAATTGGAACTGTAGTTGCACACAGGGTGCTTAATTGCAATTCGTATTTGGATTTAAGGAAGTACAATTAAAATTGTCATAGACCGCATATGCTGTATCATTGTTATAAAAATGTCATGTTATTCAGAATGAAAGAATGTAACATTTGAAGTGTCAGCTATGGAATGAATAATTTACTGTGATTTTGTATGTCATGCTGGAAGACACTTCATACAGTCATAAAAGTAACTCTATCACAACTCCATCTATATATCTGACAACCTACAGACACTCACAAAAAGCTTCTGCAGACTCCTAAAATGCTAACACACATGAAAGCAATAAGCATGTGGCCATGGAAAATGATTTAGAGGGCCAGGATAAACCAAATGTATATATTTACAACAGGCTAAAAGTAGATATTTCTTCTCTTACAATCATGTAAATATGAACACTCATGCATATATACAAGGTCGTCATCAGCCATCTATTAAATTTATCATATAATAATGTAGCCCTACGTTTTTCTAGATTTAATAACATATCTGTGTTGTGTGACTGCATTGAATTCCTTTGGATTGAAATAAATTAAATTCTTCTTCCTGCCATTGCAATTCATGACATTCTGTGAGCTGCGGTCAGTTCAATTCATATTCAAATTAATGAATGGAATAGGGCACAATTCATAAATTATGTTTTGCACAACCCAGATATCTAATGCGGTTATTTTGATGGATTTTTTAATAAGATTTTTACAATGATATAAAAATACAGCGTGACCTGCATCTTTTAAGAAAGAGAACTGACGTGGGGGCTGCTTGTATGTGGGCCACCGTGTATTTGACAACTGAAATACGTGGGATCGATGTTCTTCTTATCTGTCCATTCTGTGCTTTTTTCAATAGGATGATGGAACCAACCAAGAACTACTTTTAATTTCGTTAGTTAAATATCGGATAACGAAGGGCTTTGGGAAACACAAAACTCACTTGATCTTTACCTACGTAGTTAGTTATCTTCTTCGTTATTCGTTAAGATGGTTCGTTATCGGGAAAAGCAGCCCCGATTGATGTAGTGTTATTGCCACCCTGTGGTAAAACATTGAAACGACAAGTCAGTTTTGTAAATTATTATATTTAGGCCTATAAATATGACGACGGATATTATTATTATTATAGTAACCGTAATCAATAATTTATTTATAAATTGGTTTGTATAATTATCTGTCAGTAATTAATCATCAAGCCCTGGCTGTCGTTAGCTCCGATCACTCGGGGCTATAGCCCCGAATATTTTAAGCCAAGCCCCGAGTATTTTAGCCCCGATGCCAGTATGTCTTCAAAAGAAAAAAGTCAAGCCCTGGTAAACTTGACTTAGCCCCTGTTTTTTTCAATAACTACAAACGCCCCTGCATCCACCTATCTTCAAACTGCTAATTCAGGAGTGCGTTTCCCGAAAGCGATCGATCTTAGCGAATAATGATGAGGATAACGAACGACGCACACACTAAAGGAAAATCGATGCCACCTCTCAATAGTTAAATATGTTATAGGATTGTCATATGCAAATATAAACACACACACACATATTGTTATACTGTTGTATTGTTATAGAGTATATATATATATATATATACTGTATATATAGTGGTTGGCATGGTGGTGCAGTGGTTAGCACTGTCGTCTCACACCTCTGGGGCCAGGGTTTGAGTCTCTGCCTGGGTTACAGTTACATATACAGCATTTAGTGACTTGCATTTTTTCTAAATTCAGGGACAGTCCCCCTGGAGCAAGTTGGGGGGGCCTTGCTCAGGGACCCATTGTCATATCTGTGTATCCTATATATATATATATATATATCCATCCTGCACCAGACCAATGAGGCTCATTATGTCACCCCAGGGCAGCCTGTATTTCTCTACGAATTGTTCATTACTGAGATGATCCAAAGGGTTCATGTCCACCTGCAAACTAATATTTAGTTAAGCAGATTAACTTCCTGGATGGCTCTATTTCAAACGCTGTCTTCTGTTGCCTTACACAGTTCCCTACCATTGCTGGCCATGAGGGGTGATTCGCCTCCCCACTTCAGAAGGTGTGACTGAACACATAGCCAGTTTGATTGGTTAGCTCATTAAATAGCCTACCAGGGTTGTTCAGAATTTATGAATAGTGGCCCATTCTATTAATCAATTGGATTTTGAATTAAATTGCCCACACCCTGTAAAATGTTGAATTGGAATAACAAGAAGAAGAATTTAATAAATTCAGTTCAGAGCAATTCAATGCACTCAACACAGGAATGTCATTTAATCTAAATTTACTTTCACAATGGTGTGTGTGTATGTATATATATATATATATATATAGACTTTTTAATATGTAATACAGAGTGAAGTGAACTTTATATTTGCATGATTGTAAGATAAAAAAGTCTAATTGTTTTAGCCTATTCTAACAATGCATATTTGGTTTATGTCGGTCCTCTTTTTTTCCATGTGCATATATTTATTGCTTTTGCATATTTAGCTGTTTATGTGTGTTACGCTTTGTGAGGAGTCTGCAGCAGCTCTTCCTGTGAGTGTCCGTGTAGGTTGTCAGATGGATAGGGCTGTGATCGGGTTACCTGTATGACTGTATGAAGTGCTCTTTCACCACAGTACACAAAATGACTATTAGATTATTTATTCTATAGGTGACATTTCAGGTGTGGCATTCATTATAAATAACATGCACAGACTTTTCAGTCAGATGCTCAAACAGGGGGGCACGGCCAATCGGTTCTTTTGGCTGCCTAAATATTTGTGATCGTGGTGGGGGGGATTCAGTGTATGCTGTTTATGTAAAATGCTGTGTAATTCATATTGAAACTTCATATTGCACTTGAACTATGAATTTATGTTAAATCAATTCCATTTTACCTCCTTATATTCAAATTCGAATTGCTATTCTGCACCATGTTTTAAACAAATTATGTGAATTGAATTTGATTTTCAAAGTCATTCTGAAGTCGGTTCTGAATTGTGCACGACCCTGTTATGTACTCAAATTGCAAACAAGTGTTAGAGCAACGAACCCCTTTGGCGCTAATTTATGCTTTACATTATAGTTGTATATTGCAATATTGACCCCTTATCGTCATTATCAAGTTGTCCAAAAGAGCGTCGGTTGTTTTTTGTTATATATGTAAGGCGACTTCTGTGTCACTGTGACAGAATAGCGGCCAAACGTTCAAATAAAGAGCGACGTAGGAAATAACAAATAGGCGGGAGCTCACGTAAATTTACGAACAAGATTAATACTGTGGTTACGGAGGGATTCGAGAAACACTCTCTAATTAAGTACCGCTTTCGGGAAACTCACCCCTCGTCGGGGTTTAACGGTTTATAATCCAGCCAGTTTAGAGTATAAGGACGGGGTGCTAAGTTTGAAAAGTAGGCCTATATAAATAATACGGAATAATAAGAGTATTACACATCAAAATATACAACAAATCACAGACGTCATTTTTATAATGCAATACTTATTCTAACAACGACAATACTTATTTAATTTATCATTAAATAAGCATGTTCTGTGTACAGTAATACTGTAAAGGATTTAAAATCTAGGATAATAAAGATAATGTGCGATACAAGTTAAAATGGGTAAGTGCATGGGCAGGTAGGTTGTTCATATGTGCAAGGGAATTTAATCCAAGAACAAAACAATAGTGAGATTCGATCTGTGTTGTTGCAGGAGAGGTTTAAGAATGTACAACTGGATTGTCGATTGATAATTTCCTAGATGTTGTTCCTGTCTTTTCAAATGAACCGCACTTACCTTACCAGCTGAACTTGGTTTATGGCCCAACGTAAAAAACGTGCGGAAGAAACCATACCTATCATATAATCCAACGTCACAGGGATTGACGTAATGACGTTGATGCACGCTGCCACGAAATCGTAAGCACTATGGAAAGCGAACCTACGTTGGGTTTTTTTTTTATAATGGTCGTTAATTGGTTTTACAATGAAAGCAAAACTTCACGCCAAACCAGACATGCAGACTGCAAGACAACCAGTACAAATAACAGAGGGGAAAAATTGAACAATTCAAAATACAGATACATTAAACAAATTTTCAGTGGTGTAAGATTATCTTAATGGGCCCCAATGCAAGATATTTTTTGGGGGGGGCTGGGGGCTCATTTCTGGGTACATGCCCATTCAGGGCCGGCTGTGGGTGTTCTGGAGCACTAGGCAAGATTCTGCCCAGTGTCCCCTTGCAATTCTGCCGCCAAGCACAAAACAAACAAACAAAACAAACAGAAAAACACATAATCCACACATACTTCTCAACCTCTTCAAGTGACTCAAAACACCACAAAGATATAAACACAAAATTATTAATAATACATTTAAAAATACAAATAGAAACATCACAGCAGTGAAACACCCAAGACTCAGCTCGACAATGTAGTATATACTGAATTTTAAATTAACATCAAATTGTTCTTTTCACAAAAATCAGATCTGACAACAAGAATTGTTTGACAGTGCTTAAAAACTTTATTTGTCTTTATGTCCAAACATCACCATACATTTTTCATATACATCTACTTCTATATTTATGCACTGTATACTGAAACGACAAACGTAACAGTGCAGAACAGCAGAAAACAAATTTCGTCAGTTCAATTATATTTAAAACATTTTATTAGCGCAGGTTTTCTTAGTGCTAACTAACTTCCTAGCCTGTGGTTCACAAGAAAAGTAGTGAAATATTAGAACTAGTTAGTAATACTTTTTAAATCCAAGTAACTAGCTGCAACAACAAAAAACCTCAGCATTTTTCTTCCCCATCTTCTTGGCATCTTCCCTGGGCCCCAGATTCTCTTAACCATTTCATTTTCTTGCCAGTTCATTGACTGAGGAGTGAAACATTATTCTAACATTTGATGGGGCTGTGGGTGGTTTCCCATCAATATTTCAACAGTTTAAATAACTGTAATGTCATGGAATGTAACCAGGGGTATTTCTTCTGATATTTTTCACTCGCTCTTTTGCTCCCCCGACTCAAGTGGCATGCTAGATCAGTGTTTCTTTGCCCAGTTCTCATGGATCCCCCAGACAGTCCACATTTTTGCTCCCTCCTGGCAAAAATATGGACCATCTAGGGGTCCCCGATGACCGGACTGAGAAAGCCTGCCCTAGGCGATCACTAACGTCACCGATTGGGCAGGCTGATGCTGCGTCCATGCACACAAACAAAGCCTCTGACCCTTAAGGGTTAAACTAATAAATTAATAGCCTCCTGATCCTCCCTGCAAAGGGACCTACTGACCTTCTGTGATCCCCCTTGTTTCTGTGGGGCCCAGTGCAGTTGCACTGGCTGCACTGCCTATAGTTCAACCAGTGAATGTTTTATATAATCAAACTAACCAATCAGAATTCCATTTATGTACTTTAAAAGGTACAATTATCGACGGCTAGGGTACAATTGACAGACCCTTGAGGGTACACCCCCAGTGACAAGCAAAGGTACAAATTTTTCCCCATTTTTTAAGAGTGTATGGGCCAAAAGCTGATAGATGATAGCTGAATGGGTGTATCTAAGTTAGTTAGCCTTAATGTGTAATCGTGCGCGTTTACCCTGCAACAGACTGGCATTCTCTTCAGGCTGTTCCCTTGCCTCCTGCCCAAAGATGCTTGGCATAGGACTGATGCTCATAATGACAAGGTACTGGATAAGTTGTTATGGTGCATGGATGGATGGATGGATGGATAGGTGGATGGGTGGATGAGTACACACAAAATAATGTGTGAGATTCTTCAACAGTTGCCTTGTTCATATCCAGAACCTAATACATATCAAACTGAACTGATTATGGTTTGCTGTAATGAAGCACACGCGGAAGTCATCCTGTGCTACGACCTTGAGACCATTGTGTCAAAAACTATCCCGAGAAAAGCAGTCTGGGCTAGGAGAAGGCACTTTACCTTAAAAGCTTCCCCACGTGTATGTGGGGTGAGTCACCCAGCTGATGATGTCCAGTCATAACCTAGATAGCAGCTATCAGTTTGACTTGACCTGCTCTTGTTTGGTGGCGATGTCATCCGCTCTTAAGGCGGGCCTGCTTTTCGTTTGGGGGTGCAGGTTATGAGGGTGGTGGTTTTCCATCCAGAGACGGGGTGGGCCGTGCAGCCCCGGCTGTCAGCATTTATCAGCAGGCCGAGCCCCAAGGCGCCCGCCTGCGTGCTCTGCGAGATTCCACCCACGACCAAGCCACCATGACGAGGAGCAACTGTGGCCCTCACAGGCTAGGCCTCATACCTCAGCAGGCTTCCTCTCTCTAGCACAAGAGTCAACGTCCTCTGACACATCAAACAGATGCCTGGAAGACAAAGCCTTCAGCTTCCAACGCGGTGGCATCTGATCACGCTGGCGAATCGAGCTATTGGGTCACACATCCCAGTCTGGTCTTGGTGCAGTTAAAATGGGAATGTTTGCTCAAGAGTTTTGAGGAACCAAAAAAAATGTTTATTATAGGGATGTTTTTATGTATTATAACATAAAATCCATCAAATAAACGAAATTCCAAGTAAGATATATGTCACACATCTTTACATTGAATCAAGGCCGTTTCGCCCTATAAGGAATGTAAGCATTCAGCAAAAGTGCCGTTTCATTAGGGAGCACAAAAGAGCGAGAGAAAAAAATCAGAAGGTATACCTCTGATTATATTGCATAACATTACTGTAATTTGTAGTCGTTTTTGCAGAAAACATTAACGGTTTATTAACAATAAAATAAAAAATTATACATAAATATACAGTACTGTGCAAAAGTCTGAGGCAGGCAAAGAAAATGAAGTTTAAATGATCTTTATGTTGGTGTAAAACTGCGACATTATGTCTATCAGGATGACAGCTGAGCCGTTTCAACACCTCTCCTTAAATCACCACAGTATTTGTAGCAGCCTTTTACAGCAACGTATTTTTTCTTGGCTCGACCACTAGCACACCTTGCACAGCTAATCAATATCTCATTGACTTTTCTTAGCTAATTAAATAAATTAATGTATTTAATGGTGGTGAAATTTAATAAATACTTAGAATGGCTGAGGTGCCCCTGAGGAGAGGTTTGGGAGCTGAAGCGGTGTTCATCCAGCCATCCAAGAAGATATCAGTAATTTTTTGGAGAACAGAAAAAATTCTTATTATTTTTATTATGTTACTGTTAGTTTGCATATGTTATAATGTTAAATTGTGGTTTTTTATACATACAATTACTTTTTATATATACAATTACTACCATGATGAACAGCCTTAAACATTTTCTTTGACTGGCTAAGACTTTTGCACAGCACTGTATATGTATAAACAGTTGGGAAAATAATACTATTATTCTGGCACATTATGAAACTTAATATAATACCCTATATATAATGAAATACCCCAAAGTAGCATATTTTTTGCCAGGCATTAAAAATTTATGTCTAAACTTTTCGGAAGAACCTTGCACTTTTAAGTATACTTATTAATGGCCTTATAGTGTTATCCCAGCATATGACAATGGAGTACGCTGCAACAAACAATGCTACAATGAATTAATGCTGCAAAAAATAGGACTTCAGGATGCGACATGCTACAATGTGCTACCAAGAATGGAGAGGAAACCTATTGCCAGACGTATCTAATGTCTGCGCATGACGTGTAGGAGCATTCCTGTTTTGATCAGAACATCAGTCATCATTTTTGTTATCATTTGTGAGGGTCAGATATCAGTCGGTTATCTGCTTATTTACACCTATAGCAGTGAAAATATGTATTTTTAGGGTTATTGTGCTGTATCATTTTAGCCATAAGCCCATAAAACAGAGTGAGAAAGCTATAATAATTTCGGAGTGAAAGTTAAGAAATAATTTCCAAGCAAGAACGCAGAAGAAGTGTAGGAGTGCTAAATACGGTATAGCTAAATCAACGATCTGTACAATTTGACATTCTTTCTTATGCTTTTATTATGGAAAGTATAACTATAGTTTTTAAAGGGAAAAACTTTATGCTTTTCACATACATTAGATTGTTTAAACCTTTTATCACGGAAAGTTTGTTTATAGTTTTCACTAAGGAAATTCTATTTTACATGAACTATAAACAAAAGTTAAATAAGTTAATTTGACATTATTTTTACACTTATATTTTTGATTTTGAATTATATTTTTCCTGAGTATATGGTTGTGCTAACTTTGCTCTAGGCTGTGGGGCTGGAATGGAATACCTCTAACTAGATATATTTCGGAGTATGCTAGAACAAACAAAGGTTATAACGAACAATGTTCTAGAACCAATTACGTTTGTTCTCGCATGTCCAGGCGTGATCCCTGATGAAAACAGCAGCTACAAAGGCTGTCACTTCTCCTGCTTGTCATTCATGATCTCATGATCACAGCCTGGACTCCGTTGACAGACAGTCTTTTTAACAACTGAACGGGTTTCGCTTCAGCTCTAAATTGGTATTCAGGTCCTGCACCCACAGAGAACCGCGGCACAGGTCCCGGGTGTGCGAGTCCTACCCGTGTTTGTCTTAATCTGTCATGGAGACCTGACAGTGAGATTCATCTGATAGTGGCTAGAGAAGGGTTGTGGGGGGGGACAATAATTAAACCTTTTGGCAGGTGGGAGGACTAGTGGGCGGGAGAACTGACAACTAGCATGAGAACTAGTTGTGAGATTGCAGCACTCTCATTGCGGTTCAAGGCATGGGAAGTATAGGTTATGCGGCTGGTCATCGGCCTTCCCAGGGAATATGTGGTAATTCCCACGCCGGGGGGGGGGGGATCCAGATGGTGGTGGGAGAAGTGGCACGTTACACGGTTCTGCGTACGTTGCTCAGTGCTTTGATGTCAGAGCCTGGTTACCTACTCAAAGGTTCAGGGTCCATAATCTCCAGTCTAGGTCATCACATGTCCAGAAGCAATCTCAGAGAAGCTGTGATGTATAGACCTAGACCTTATGCCTTCCGGGGTGCCTTTGAAAAAATTAACTCCATCTGTACATAAATCCATTTTCCAGTCGCTTAACCAGTTTAGGGTCATGGAAGAACCTGGAATCCATCCCAGGTAGCATAGGGCACAAGGCCGTAGATTTGGGTTTGGTCAGGAGGGACATGTTCCTACTAACATGGTGGGAGTGCTGTGTGTGTTTGGGGGGGGGGGTTACTCCCTACCAGTGTTCTAACCAAACCTACAACCTTGATAGGGTGCATACACTAACATACACACTATACACATGTACACACTAACATACACAGAATATGGATGACTTAGATACACCAATTGTTCTAACTGCTTCTTTGTACT
Source organism: Mormyrops boulengeri (assembly GCA_026781065.1). NCBI lineage: Eukaryota > Metazoa > Chordata > Actinopteri > Osteoglossiformes > Mormyridae > Mormyrops > Mormyrops boulengeri. The sequence goes on along the minus strand of JAODLD010000047.1, from coordinate 6,214,557 downwards.
GCAGCACTCAGAGGAAACCTTCTCAATGCCAGGAGAGCATGGAAACCCCACATGCCCGGAGTGGGGGTGGGATCAGTACCCCAGAGCTGCCCACAGGGTCACCGTGCCACCCAAAAACTGAGCTGCTGCTGCATATTTGCAAATCCTTTCATTATTTAGTTTTTTTACCATTATGGTTTTTCCAAACTAATAATTTCAACCAATCTAAACAGACGGTACCAATTTAGATTAAGTGTCCTAAATGTACATGGTGCTACCCACTACCTGACAGGGACATTGCGGCTGTTTATCAATACCAAGAACATGAAGATTGTATTTGTGTTCTTGGCAAAAGTATTCTTGCTAACAACGCCCACAAACAAACTTGGGGTGCAATGAATCATGGGATTGGTCTCGTTCGGCAAGGATGCAACCGCTGCCTCCTTGATATTTGGGGCGGGGCAAGAACAACTTCTGGGGATTTTTGCCGTCCTCCGTACTCCTGTTCCTGAGTATTGGAACTGGTCTTCGGCAATGGAAGATGATGTAAAACAGGTATGCGAGAACACAATTACAGTCAAGTACACATGGAACACCCAGAATGTCCCAACTTGGCTTAGTACACGTAGCATTTGACACATATCTTTTTACATTTACTTTTTAAATTTGGGGATTTCCTTACCCAAAACACGCATGGAGGCACACAGCCTCTGATTGGCTGTCAAAAGTAACACAGTACAGCTATTTTTAGCACCATTTCCCTCCAATTCGATTGTGTGATACCGTTGTGCCCAAGAATTCCTGGTGCTCCAATTTTAGCAATGTTCATCTACATTCTTGCCAAGTTAATCCTTGTGAATCCATTCTGAACTCCTCATCCATAAGGAATGAAATATCCTCATCCATAAGGAATGAAATCTCCTCATCCATAAGGAATGGAATCTCATCATCCATAAGGAGTGAAATCTCCTCATCCATAAGCAATGGAATCTCATCATCCATGAGCAATGGAATCTCCTCATCCATAAGTAATGGAATCTCCTCATCCATAAGGAGTGAAATCTCCTCATCCATAAGCAATGGAATCTCATCATCCATAAGGAATGAAATCTCATCATCCATAAGGAATGAAATTTCCTCATCCATAAGGAATGGAATCTCATCATCAATAAGGAATGAAATCTCCTCATCCATAAGGAATGGTAGGAGACGCTCACACACATTTTGTAGGGAAACAATTTAATGAAATATTAGACACCCGTTGGCTATTTAGAGTGTGTTTTCATGTGATTGTGTGTAAAGGGAATTGTGTTAGCATCCTTTTAGTGACACAACCATTACAAACATTTCACAAGTACGCAACTAGCCGCAAATAGAGTGGTGATGAAAACCCACAAAACTGAAACATTTGCAGCATGCTCTTATCCAGAGGAACTTACATTTTTCTAAATTTGAGGACGATCCCCCCTGGAGCAAGGTGGGGTTATGGGGTTGATGGCAGTGCCAGAGGTGGGACTTGAACCAGCAATCTCTTGGTGCAGAGGCAAGCATCTTAACCACTAGACCACCAACAGCACCTTCGGTATGAAGCACACTGTATCACAACCAAATCCAGTATTCTCATCAAAAAGTATCTCAGTGTTGAATCCCCTCCTTCAGCGTGGTGAGCATGCAAGTCAGTGCCACACCGAAATGGTCCCTGACAGATGAATTCTCACAACTGCGTAATTTCATGTACCACTTTGGGTAATAACCTTTTTGTAAACATACAGCATATTCCCTGTATTGTGTTTGAAGCACTTAAACACCGTGGATATACCAATTTTACAGGAGCTTTTGGATAACATACCCCTGTTTGACCCTTTCATTTTGCCAGTTTCTTCATCTTTGATTGGCCAGTTATGGTTTGCGCATTGTCTTCTTGCGTGGCGGATGGATAGGAATGAGAGACAGCATGAAAAGAACAATCCATCTCCATCACTTTAATGATCATCCTCATTAATCTGATGTTAACCAATCACGCGAAGTTCGCCGCGCCCCTTCACGTTCTCCACCTCCTTTGGTTGGCCGGCGTGCTCCCCCATTATCTCGTGCCTTGTTTAATCTCTTGGCTGATCTTAACTTACTG